>JBBBDQ010001089.1:5715000-5942500 GCA_037127315.1 Ascarosepion bandense
ATATATATATATATATATATATATATTATCGATTTTCTGCACTATTGTAAGAACTGTAATCTTGAAACTTCGGAATATTGTTTCTTATGTCTTTCTCTATGAGTGTATCAAATTTGATTAAAATCAGACCACTCCTTCTATAACCCGATTTTTTTCGATTATCAATTTTCGATATTTATTGGGGGGTACCTCGACACAAAACCTAGCTAAGAACACTTTCAGATGCTTATAGTACAACTGTGTAAATTTTCAAGAAAATCGGTTCAGCCATTTCGGAGTCTATAGGTAACAGACACACACACACACACATACACAAAGTTCCATTTATAAATAAGTTTAGATATATAAAGTAAATGTTTGAACAATGGGTTTTAATCTACGTGTTCTTTCACTTTCTTTTATATATATAATAGTCAAAATAAAATATATTTGAGATCAACCAAAGACCAGGTGGTTCAATCACAAGTCTACATTCAAAATAGAAAACTTAAAAAACTCTACAAAATTGGCTAGCTGCATGTGCAAATTGAAATCAAAATATGGAAATAACCCAGACATAAGATGGAGTATAGTAAAAACAGCCAAGTCTTACAACGGTGGCAAAATATGTAGACTGTGTCAGGAAGAAAGGTTAGCGATTATGCTATTCCCAAACAAAAATGAACTATTGAATGAAAGAACAGAAATTATGACTAAGTGTAACCATACTAAAAAATACCTATTAGGTTCATGGATGAAAACGTTATAATTTCTTTTAATTTTAGAAATTGCGCATTCAAAAATTCCCTGTCATGTGAGCGTTAAAAAAAACACCATTACATGAGTGTTCTTAAAAAAAAAGGGGTAAACGTTAAAATCAGTTATTGCAAATCACTTGAAGATACCACATGGTAGAAACCTAGGTCGCGTAATAACTCATTTACAAATGAATATTCAAAAGTTCTACAATGTAATTGCATTGAACACTTTTTAATACAAATGTGCACTGGTCTAATTTTATTATGACCAAAAACTTAGTAGTTAAACAATCAATATATATATATATATATAGAGAGAGAGAGGGAGAGGAATTTAACAAGATGATAGAATGAAGAAAGTAAAGAAAGAATAAGAAATGTAATTGTGGTACAGTGGATATCGGCTCGGAACGAGAAATCAGGGAGCCGCCAAGTTCAAATTCCAGTTGAATTCCTTACATTCTTTTATGCGCAAATACCCTTGGGAAATATATTAATTCGTCTCTTCCCTCCAGTCATGGGTTAAATAACATGACAGATTGAGTTCTATAGCCTTGGCTGGCAACCAGTTACCGCAAAAAGTAATGCAAACATACTGCTGGATAATCATCTGCCCAGTCAGTCATGTCTCTTTCAAAACATGATTGCCCAAGCATGTATCACGTATAACACTTAACTAACTGATCACAATCTAACATTTTCGGTTTAGATTAAAGTTTTGTCAGAGATCAAGAGAAAAATTAAAAAACAACAAAGAGACGATATACTGGTGTATTGTGATTTGGGGTTAGTTATCTATTAAAGCAACAGATAATTTTTAAACACGCATAGAATATTTTTATTTTCCTCTTGATCTCTGAAGAAGCTTTAATTAAAATCAAATAGATTATGATAGGTTTATTCTTTCTTTATTCTATAATTATCTTTTTGGGACTTATAAACCTAACTAGCAGTATAGCCCGGCGTTGCTCGGGTGTAATGAAAGCTTTAAAACTAATCCATGGTCCTGGAGACCCCTCTTTGGACGTTGGCACAAAAGACTAAAAAGCAATAGTTGTTTCCAGTTAAAGCGAAACCGTAGACTGAAAGAAAAATGAATGAATGTAAATCAAATTTTGGTTTCCTGGTATCGATATCAAATTTTCTGCATTATTGTAAGAACTGCAACATTGAAACTTCTGAATATTGTTTCTTATGTCTTTGTTTATGAGTGTATCAAATTTGATTAAAATCAAACCACTCCTTCTATAACCCGATTTTTTTGATTATCAATTTTCGATATTTATTGGCGGTACCTCGACACAAAACCTAGCTAGGAACACTCGCAGACGCTTATAGTATAACTGTGTAAATTTTCAAGAAAATCAGTTCCACCGTTTCAGAGTCTATAGGTAATGGATACACACACACACACACACACACACACACACACACACACACACAACGTTCCATTTATAAATAAGTTTAGATGTCCCAGTGACCCCTTCTTCTTTTTTTTTTCTTTTTTTTTCTTTTTTTTTTTTTTTAACCAGAGCTCAAATTACAATCTTGATGTTTGTAATTTTTTTTATTTAGCCCTTCGTATTATTAGTTCACATATTATATTCATTTCAATGCTTGACCAGCTTAGGAGATTTTTGTGACCCGACATATGCACTGTTTTCGAATTTTACAATTGTGTTCTCTATAATTTCAGTTTCACCATTCAAGTGATCCTCTTTTCCACTTCATAAGTGGTTAGCTACTCCTGATTTTTCTATTTTCCCTCGTGTTAGGGCCTTACAGTATTCTTGTATTATTATCTTAAGGGGACAGCTCATTTTTTTTTTATAGTTCTTCCGTAACTAAAAGTAATGGTGTACAGTCATCCTCGGCCTTCTTCTCAATTGGAGGTCTTACTCAAGAGAGGTATTTGCAAATTGTTGAACTATTTTTGAAGGTCATCCACAGAACTTTTGTATTCTTTCCAGTAATCCTTTCACATAGGGTAAGCAGGCCGAGGTTAAAATAGTTGAATCTTATCAAATATTCAAAAATAATTATTGTGTGTATATCAGTCAGTTAAGTGCCATATGTGATACACGCTTGGGCAATCATGTCTCGAAAGAGACATGACTGACTGGGCAGAAGATTATCCCGCAGTAGGTTGTCATTGCTTTCTGCGGTAAACTGGTTGCCAGCCAAGGCTATAGAACCCAATCTGTCCTGTTATTTAACCCATAACTGGAGGGAAGAGATGGATTAATACCTTTCCCAAGGGTACTTGCGCGTACGTGAATGCAATGAATTCAACTGGAATTTGGACTCAGTTCCCCAATTTCTCATTCCGAGCCGATATCCACTACACCACAAAGCACATTCTTTGATATGTAGAGGTGCTTTTAAACTGACAGGTCAGAAGTTGAGCAACATTGGGTTTGGTCAGTTCCCGAATGGTGACTACTGGAGATCTCGATATGTGGAGGTGTAATATATTCTCTGACTGCAGTGTGTAATTTTGCCCAGAAGTGTATTTATATTGAACAAATGCAGACTAGCAGGTGAAAAGTGTGTTTACATTGAATGAATATTGTTTTGAAAAGTCAAGAATGCAAACACCAAGTGACAAATGAAATTGCTGTTCTCAAAAGTTAGGAAGTATAAAAACAAAAGTTTATTTACATTAGAATAAATATTATTTTGGGAAAATACAAGACCAGCTCTACATTGAAGGAATGTAATTGTGTTTTGGTAAGCAGCTGTATTCAGGTCAGAGAATATAAACTATGGAAAGGCATGATTGAAAATAATAATAATAATTTGAAAATAATAAACAATGTGCATGGCAAAAAAAGATGGCTCAATCAAGCGAATTTTGGCTATATAAGAAGTGAGCCAACTAAGGATTCGGCAAGTACACAGAGAAAGCAAGGCAACTCCAGCCAGTCAACTGACCTTTATGCATTTGTGATATCTCTCTGACTGTTCCTCTACTTCACACCACTTCATCAAAGAAGAAAAATAAAAATATTATTGTATATTTTTATATATTCGTTGTTTATCGTTGATATAAAAACAATAGTCAATTTGGTTTGCCTTTTATATATACACAAAGGGTGTATAATAGAGGTGTTTATGGTATAATGGGTCACTAAACCTACCTGGAGTTGGGTGAATAGAATGTGTGCATATATTGGCATGAATCAACTCTTTCTTTTAACAACCCTCTTATTATTTGTTTTTATTTTGTCTTTTTTTTTTTTTGTTTCGTTCCTTCATATAAACTTCTGGTGTATGAAATTCCTTTTGAGTAAACTTCCAGTATATAAATTTTGTACTGTATTTGCATAATAAATGAATTTTTGTTGCTGAAGAAATAAGATTTTTCCTTGCTGAAATGGCTATATAACACATATTTTTAAATAAAACTTTGAAAATATTATATATATATATATATAATTTATTCCTTTATTTACGTTTTTTTTTTTTTTTTCCTTTTCTTTTTTTTTTTCCTTTTCTTTTTTTTTCAGTTAATAACAAACCTGTATGCAATTGCTTAATTGGTTATGCTGGAGAGAAATGCAGCAGATGTTCCAACGGATATTTCAAGTATTACCAAAGATGTGCCAAATGTATTTGCCACAACAATGTTGATCCACACTCCCCAGATATCTGTGATCCAGAAATAGGTTTGTGGTTCTTAACTAAGATTTGAGCTTGGATTTTATTCTGTGGTCTGTGAGGATTATCGAGCTGAAAAATTTCATGGCGTTTTGTTTTTACTGATTTCTCTAATTTTTTTAATGGGATCTTTGATTATTAGCCAAAGCCCCTATCTTGTATGTACTTGTATTATATACATGTGTGTGTTTGTAAGAGTGTATACACATGTGCATGAGTGTTTACTTGTTTGTTTCTATAGTTTCTTTTCCTTTATGTATATCATATTGCTCTTATAATATTATTATTATGATTCTGGAAAAAAATCATAATAATAATATTTTAAATAAAGATTTTAACATAAATGAAAATAATTTAATAACTGAGATTAACAATTTGGACAATAATAAATGTAATTGTAGAAACCCTGTAGATTGTCCTTTAGAAAATAGGTGCCTTACAGAATCAATCATCTATCAATGTAAAATTTCTTCTATGGAAAACGCTAGTAATGTAAAGATTTATGTGAGTAGTACTAAGAACTCTCTGAAAAAAACAATTTTATCAACTCATGTCTTCACTTAATAATAATAAGTACAGAAATAAAATATCCCTATCGAAATATTATTGGTATCTAAAGGAAACAAATAAAACACCCACATTAAAACGGAATTCTTTTTTAAAAGAAGATAGAATATGTAAGTCTTTAAACGACCCATGCCTTTTGTGTCTATACGAAAAACTATATATTATTAAATTTCTTAAGAATAAAAACCTATGAAATAAACGTAATGAAATAGTCATATGTAAACATTGCAAAATGTCCACCTTAGAAAATGGTTAAAAAAAACTGTATGTTTATTAACTTGCATATGTCCAATAATTTGTTTAAGAAAAATAATAACTGAATAGATATTAAAAAAAATAAATTGATATTTAATTTTTTGTAATAATTAAATAGATATCTAAAAGATTGTATTATGATATTAAGAATTAAAATAATTCTTAATATCATAAAAATATCTTAAAAATATTAGAATATAATAATAATAAATTTTATATAAAAAGAATAAAATGAATTTTAAAAATTATTTAATAAATAAATGGATATTAAAAATAAAAAATGTTATTTATAAATTAAAAGTTTTGAAAAATTAGAATAGAATGCATTCTGAATCGAAATAAAAATAGTGTATTTACTCAAAAGTCCCTTTAAGTTAGATCAAAAATATAAAATGTTTTTCTTTCTTCATCTCTTTCCTTTTTTCTTTTAGAAAATGTTGGGATATGAAGAAAGCTGAAAATAATTTGTAACAATAATGGATACATCAACTGAAATAGGGTCTAGAGAGGGGTTTTAAAAATTAGGTTGACACTTTGGCCATTAAGATTTAAAGAAGAAATCAAGTCAGTCAGTCAGTTAAGTACCATACGTGATAAACGCTTGGGCGATCATGTCTCGAAAGAGACATGACTGACTGGGCAGAAGATTATCCCACAGTAGGTTGCCATTGCTTTCTGCGGTAGACTGGTTGCCGACCAAGGCTATAGAACCCAATCTGTCCTGTTATTTGACTCATAGCTAGAGGGGGAAGAAATGTATTATATTAATAAGTAGTAATTAATAGGGGGGGTCAATTTATTACTTCATAACAATAGAAAACCGATCCCCCACTTTATGCTCAGTTGAAGCCTTAATCATGTTTCTTATTATATTCAGTCAGTCAGTTAAGTGTCATACGTGTTACACACTTTGGGCAATCATATCTCGAAAAACACATGACAGACTGGGCAGAAGATTATCCCGCAGTAAGTTGCCATTGCTTTCTGTGGTAGACTGGTTGCCGACCAAAGCTATAGAACCCAATCTGTCCTGCTATTTAACCCATAACTGGAAGGAATAGACAGATTGATACCTTTCCCAAGGTTATTTGCGCATAAGTGAATGCAATGAATTCAGCTGGAATTCGAACTCAGCTTCCCGATTTCTTGTTCCAAGCCGATATCCAATGCACCACAATGCACATCCGAGAAATCAAGTATTCCTCAAAAATATCAATTTAAAGTGAATCTCTATTATGTGTGTTCAATTAAACACACATAAATTTTTATGTCTTACCCATATCTATAAATAACAAACATATTATTTCTTATATTTAAATGAAAATCATTTTCACAACTATGATCTAACATTGCCTGATGACGAGATCAGTCAGTTAAGTGTCATACATAAAACACACTTGGGCGGTCATGTCTCGAAAGAGGCATGACTGACTGGGTAGAAGGTTATCCCGCAGTAGGTTGCCATTGCTTTCTGCAGTAGACTGGTTGCCAGCCAAGACTATAGAACCCAATCTGTCCAGTTATTTAACCCATAACTGAATGAAGTGATGGATTAATACCTTTTCCCAAGGGTATTTGCGCGTAAGTGAATGCATTGAATTCAACTGGAATTTGAAATCGGCTCCCTGATTTCTCGTTCCGAGCCGATATCCAATGCACCACAACACACATCCTGAGATAGAAATCTCAAAACAGAAATTTGCGTGTCGCAGTGTATTTTTAATTAAAAAACAAATTTAATTATATATATATATAAAGTTCAATGTGTGAAAGTTTGTAACTTAAATGAACAAAGTCATGCCAACTTTGAAGTTTTGTGAAGACACCCTTATGATGTTCTCACTTCTCATGCATTTTTTTTTTTTTTTTTTGTTATGGCTGTTGTACAAAAATCTCCTAAGCTGACCAAGCATAGAGATGAACTAGTAATATGGAATGCCAGAGAAAATCATTAGTGTCAAAATTGCAATATGAGCTCTGCTAAAAAAAAATTACTAAAGAAAACCATTAACATCAAAAAATTGCAATATGAACTCTAGTAAAAAAAAAAAAGGGGGGGGGGTTACTGGACATTAGGTTTATAAGGCCCAAAAATTCAGTTGTCTTTGTTCTTGGTTGGCAACCAGTCTATAAAGAAATGGCAACATACTGCAAGAAAATTTTCTGAGTGCTCGCTTCCAATATGCTTTGAAGCAGCATGGAAGAGTAGACTCATAAAATTAACGAGAATCAATATCTCCTGTTGATGTGCAGTCTGCAATATTGCAGAGTAAGCAAAAACTTATTAGTAAAACTTAGTGTCAAATGAAGAACAAGTTAAAAATTGAATAACTGTTTATTTTCCAGGAGCTTGCAAACATTGCCTTTATAATACAACTGGTTTTACCTGCGAAAGGTGCTTACCTGGCTACATTGGGGATCCAATCCTGCACAAAAATTGCATTAAACCTAGTAAGTTTTGTCACTTCCAGGTGACCTTTTCATTGTCTCTTTGTTTTTTTCCATAGCAAAAACTTTGGTCAAATACTTTTGAACTGTTCAGGTAAGTAGCAAAATAGGAAATAAAAATAATTTATTCCAAAATTATCATTGTTTCTTCAGTTTTATTTTTGAAATTATCTTGTATCTCATTTCATTCCAAGTAAGGTAATAAAGCCACTAAGATACAAAGGGTTACCAAGTGTGATCAAATATGTGAAAGAAAAACATTAAGGAGAGAGAACAGACAGACAAGAATCAAGATGAACGATTTCAGGTGACATTGCGCTTAAATTTTTGAAGATCAAATTTGACTGTTCAAGCCATGATCATTGATGGAATTTTCATAATGCGGTGATGCAATCACACTCTACACACTTTCCTCCCAAGCACTGCTATAAACAACACAAGCAAAGTGAGTATGCTGTAGCTTAGTGTGTGTGTGCATGGCATAATTCAATGTCAGTCGGTGCCAAGCGGCTTAACTCTGCATACTTTAGTTCTGTTACCATAGCAAGAGTCCCATTAATTTTTATCAAACCTTGTATTATTCTCTCTCTCTCTCTCTCTCTCTCTCTCTCTCTCTCTCTCTCTCTCTCTCTCTTATCAGGAAATGAGCAATCTTGGCACTCTTCGGTTTCTTGTATTTACTTTTTTACAACCCTTTCTTTTTGGTACTTGGCCATCTATCCATTTGCTAAAATTTGTCAAGTAGATATTCTGATGTGCTTTGTGAGTAATGATTTCTCTAAACCATCTTTCCTCATTTGTGGATTTTTTTGGTGTTTTCCGGGACAAGTGCCAATTTTGGACAACCTGAGCATTTAGCATCATTTGCGTCTGTACAATTGCATTTAAAATCAGCATACCACCTCTTAACCATTGTTTCCAACAGAGCAGAGTCCAAATAATGCTTATCAAGCCATTGCTTTGCTTGAACAGCATTTTTTCTCATCAGAAAGCAATGTTTTATCAACACATGAAATTCAGGTTTTTTCATTGTTTTGAAAATTTACAACAGTAGCTTCACTTAAATAACTAATTTGTAAACTTATAATCCGATTGGGCCCAAATTTTGTCATGTGCCATTTAAAGGTTAGTACTTCATAAAAATTATATGGATTTTTTATTAGTGGTACCATCTGTTTTTACTGTTACATGTAAAATAACATTCCTCCTCAAAAATGGCTAAAAGCACTCGTATAAACAAAACATTTGGACAATTTTTATATAATTTATGTCGTCAAAAGAAAGAAAAAATTACATTAGAAATTACATAAAAAAACTTAACTGTCAGACCTTACCAGTCATTTTTAATGAAATCTGCATAAAAGACTGATTGCTACCCATATATACACACACATATATATGTGTTGACACATGGCCAAGTGATTAGAATGTTGGCTTTTTTTTTTTTTTTTTTTTTTTTTAAATTATCCAACATTCACTGCCATAGAGGGGGATTGATGTTACATTTGAGTCTATGTTCTGAACATAAAATATATTTAAAATAAAATGTATGTTTTAAGTTTGGAACATAAAATATACACACTACTCTATAAACATGCATAACAGTACAAACATTCTGGTACATGTAAAATAAAATCCGTCCTTGATTATGACTACAAGCACTTTGGAAAAAAAAATTTATATTTTTTATATAATTTATGATCTCAAAAGAAGTAAATTATAACATCACATGAAAATTTACATTAAAAAAAACGTAATTATCACACCTTGTCTGTCATTTTTAATGAAACCAGCATATAAACGTAACAATATAACTTCCATTTATCATCATCATCTAAAATATACCCTAAAGTATAGTTAATTTTTCCTAATATAACTAGACATCTATAATCCCTAGTATATATTGATTGATTCTCCCACCTTCCGATAATTAATTTGTTATGACTTAAAAGATAGATCACCCACAAAGTCAACTACATTTGTTTGGCGGGCAGTGTATTTTTAAAAAAAAAAAAAAAAACTTTCCCATCCTTGTTTCTTGTTCACTATTTTAAGTTGAAATATGACTTAAAGAAAATCTTGTAGCCATTTCACGATGACACGCGATAACTTTTCAGACTTGCTAAATGCTACATATATATCATTCAATTTATTTCATCACTGGCATAGAAAATGTCTGGGTCTTAAGTCATTTTAAGTCTCTATCTCCCGTTACTCTTACAATCAAATTTCTCCTATTATACATCATGACCTGATTTTCTATTGCTTCACTGAGATAAACCCTTAAAAGTCCACCCCACCTTATTTTATTTTTACATGAGCCATGTTTTCTACGTTTACAGGAAAAATTACAAATCATCAAATTCCCAAAACTAAACTTGCTCAATAAAAGTAATGAAATAACTTCCATTTGTCATCATTGTCTAAAGTATACCCTAAAGTATAGTTAATATTTCTTAATAGAATCTAACTAGACATCTGTAAATCTATCCCCTAGCATATATTGATTCTCGCATCTTCTGATAACTAATTTCTTACGGCTTAACAGATAGATCACCCAATAAGTAGTCAACTACATATGTTTGACAAGAAGTGTATTTAAAAAAAAAAAAAAAACTTTCCCATCTTTGTCTCTTGTTCACTATTTTAAGTTGAAAAATAACAAAGAAAATCCTGTAATCATTTCACAATGACACACGATAACATTTCAGACTTGCTAAATGCTACATATGTATCATTCAATTTATTTCACCACTGGCATAGAAAATGTCTGGATCTCAAGTCATTTCAAGTCTCTACCCCCTTTACCATTACAATCAAATTTCTCCTATCCACCATGACCTGACTTTCTACTGATTCACTGAGACAAATAAAATGATTTTAAAAAAAAAGTCAGTATAGTTTTACCTATTCCAACACCAGTTGGAATAGGTAAAACACCTATTCCAACACCAATATTATTTGTAACCCCTTAATTGCTTTTGACTCTGATTCCTCAGCCCTGCAGAATACATCAAATAATGTCAATAAAACATTAGCGCGACCTAAAATTTTAACTCAGGCTTTGTTTTGACGTTTACTATTAAGGAGAGAGGACATTAAAAGAACAAGATCTATGAAAAGAAAAGATATCAATTGACATTGTATTTAAATTTTTGAAGGTGGCTAACCCCTGGTCTAGAGAGTGCCATTTCTTTCTGCGGTAGACTAGGTGCCAACCAAAGAACACAATCTGTTCTGCAATTCAATAAAATTCTGGAGGGAGAAGAGATAGATTAATACCTTTCCCAAGGGCATTGGCACACAAGTAAATGCAATGAATTCAACTGAAATTTGAACTCGGCTCTCTAATCTCTCATTCTGAATCGATATCCATTACACCACATAGAGGGCTAATTTCCGTTTATGTCTAGCAACAACCCCTGGCTAACAGGAAATGGATATAAGCAAGAGGCCAGAAGAGAGTTCCACAAGTGAAACATGTGAAATGAAGGTGCTGTAAGCATGGATGTGTGATAATGATTCTGAATTTTTAATAAGAAAATGAGAAGCGAGTTTCAATTCTGGTTGGGTTTGTTACATTCCCTTACTCACAAATACCCTTAGAAAATGTATGAATTTACCTCTTCCCCCACCCCCAGCTGTGGGTTGATTAGTAAACCTTTTATAATTAAATCATTATCTTAAAAAAAGAAATCTAACAATCTAAAAAAGTATTCCCTCGCTTAAAATAACCTGCAAAAGGTTGATAAGCCATAAAAAATGAATTAATCAATTATGTGTACAATATTGAGATTTTAATGTACAGTATAATAGAATTTAAAAAAGAATATATATTATACTCAAGGACCTCTTCTTTCCTGTTTAGGGTTGGGTTTCTAGTTACCGCTGAAGTCTGCTTCCACACTACACTTCTATCATCTAACTGAATTCAGAAATGCTAATTACTAATTAAATCTTGACAACATCAAGTCTAGAGTTAGGCGTTATCTTTCCTACACACCCAAACCCATCAACATTTCCTTTACTAACATACGAGGTATACGCACCAACTTTTACAGTGTCGAATCCTTTCTCCAAGTCAATTCACCTGACATCCTAGCCCTCTGCAATACTAACCTTGATCCTTCTATCCTCTCTTCTAAATTCTATGTCCCTAGTTACCTTCCCCTCTTCAGAAAGGATTCCAATCTTCACATGCATGGGCTTGGTGTTTACGTCAGTGAACACCTCCCTCTAGCTAAGGTGATCTCTCTTTGAATCCCTAGATCATTCTTACATATGTTTCCGTCTCTCCCAGCTAACCTCAGTTAGCTATCTCTTCTTCTTCTACTGCTCCCTCTCATCTCCCGACTGTTTTGTTTTTGACAGCATCTCCAATAATATTGACAAGGCCATTTCCTCTCATCCATCTGTCCATTTTTTGAGTTTGGTGACTTTAATGCTCACCACGCCAAGTGGCTGGAAAACTCTGTCACAAATCTTGCTGGTGTCTACACTATGAATTTTTCAATCACTCAGTCCCTTACACAAGTGGTGGAGTTCCCCACACGTTTCACTAATGACCCTAATGGACCTGACTCACTGCTAGATCTCTGTTTTACTTCTATCCATGACTCTTGCAATGTCAAGCAACTCTGCCCCCTCAGAAACTCTGACCATGCGGTGGTTTCCATTAACATCTCCTTCCACTCCCACTCCACCTAGAAACCTCAGACGAGCAGAATATCTTACTGCTACCAAAGAGCCGATTGGGACTCGTTCCGCGATTTCCTGTGTGACGTCTCTTGGAACAAAGTCTTCCCGTTGAGGACTGTGTGGCTGAGGTCTCTTCTTGGGTTAAGACTAGCATCAATACTTTCATCCCAGTCAGGAAGTTGAGACTTAAACCCCACTCGTCCCCTTGGTTCTCCCCGGCTTTCTTGGCCATCATCGCCCATCGAAATCATTTCTTCCGGCTTTATTGGAGTCACACGTTAGACCATAACAGGCGTCTCTTTGCCTCTGCTTGCAATGAGTGCAAGGGGATACTTAAAGAAGCTAAGCTGCTGTTTGCAGCCAGAATGAAGTAGCACTTAACATCCCAACTCAACACTGGACTTGTCTGGAGTATCTGCACCCGACTTCCCACCCTGAACTGAGGCCCAACTAAATGACATCCACATTACCCCCTTGGTGGTCTCTAACATAATTTCCTGACTGCTGGAAGTCCTCCTCCATAGTTCTAATATATAAAAATATTGGTGACCCCTCTAATTATTGCCCTATCTGCCTCCTACCGATTTTTACCAAAGTGTTCAATGCCATCATCAACGCCGAGGTGGTACAACATCTCACAGCCCATAAATTATTCTCTGACAAATAGTATGTTTTCTGCTTCACTAGGTCTACTGCTGATATGCTCATGACCATCACTGAGTATATACACCAGGCTCTCGACAAGAACGGCAAAGCCTGAACTGTTACCTAGATATCTCCAAAATGTTTAACATAGTCTGGCATGCTGGCCTTCTATGCAAGCTGTGTGGCTATGGTATAACTGGACAATCGTTTGACCTAATCCAGTTATTCCTTTCAAATCGCACAATGAAGGTAGTTTTGAACAGACATGCCTCCCAATACTATCACACGAATGTGGGTGTCCCTCAAGGCTCTATTGTAGGTCCTTTTCCTTATCTACATAACGATCTTCCCAATGTAATAAGATCCCAAGTAGGTATATACGCTGACAACACTACGGTTTACTCTCGACTCAATCAAAAATCTGCCGAGGCTGAAAAAGCAAACCTTGCTGCCGAGCTTGAAAAGGACCTCCAATCTGTGGTGGACTGGGGTAAGAAATGGCTCGTGAATTTTAATGCTTCCGAAACAAAGCTGCTATCTATTAACCACAGACAATCGCTCCTACCCACCATTAGCATGGATTAGGCTAGTCTCCCTGAAAGTAAAACACTGTGCCTCCTCTGCTTAACTCTCACAACAGACCTCAAGTGGAAGGACTATAGAATCCATAGCCAAATCCGCTGCTAAGAAGATCGGTTCTATGCGCAGGGCCAGGAAGTTTTTCTCGTCTGAAACAACCCTGCACATATACAAATCCGCCTGTGTATTGAATACTGCTGCCATATCTGGTGCTCCTGCAATCCACTTAGAGGTCCTTTGCAAATCCAACGAAGAATCTGTAATGTGATAGATCCCTACTTTGCAGCTCAGATACAGTCACTTTCTCACCAGCGCAGTGTGGCTTCCCTGTGTCTCTTCTACAAATACTTTCATGGTTTCTGCTCTGATGAACTTAGCTCACTGGTGCCCCCTATATATGAATTTACTCGAGCAACAAGATTAGCAACTAGGTCCCACACTTTTACTGTGAAACCAATAAAATGTAAGTGCTAATTCTAGTCCAGCAGCTTCTTTTCTCACACTTCCCGCCTGTGGAATTCCCTTCTGTTTACTTGCTTCCTCGACAGCTGCAATCTCCAAGAATTTAAATACAAAGTCAATAGTCATCTCCTATCTCACTAAATTGCATCCTCTCTCTCATGTCATTTTTCCATCCACTCCACTCTCATCCCTATTCTCATCCTTCTCTTACCCACTTCCTGACACCCTCTGTAACCTGTCACTCTTTTTCATAACTTTCCTTTTATGTAACCCCTTGCACAATAGTGGCAGTAAAATGCCTTGCTTGGAGCGATACGATTATTTTAAAAAAAAACATAGCCTCAGGAACTTCCTGTTTTTTCTTACACTAATACAACACCATACAATAACCCACTACATTGAGTGGCACTTGGGCTTTATATTCAGTGACTATTAGTTAAAAAAAACAATGGATTTCTGTTTTTAGATTCAATATATATATATATATATAATAATAAAATCGACTCTGTACGTATCCAAATCTTAAAATCTTACACAAGTAATTTTTTAGGACCACGAATAACCGGCAGAATCTAACTCCGTTATTGTCCGCCGCTATAAAGCTTTGGACAATGAGGGAAAAAAAAAGAAAACTGCGGAGCACCGACAATACATACAGTACTTCACAGCAAAGAAAAAAACCCTCAAACGGAACGAACCACAAAGAAAGAAAAGTGCTCGATACAAAACTAACCAAAAAGGATTAACCAAGAGGCAGTGACGTAGAGCAAAAACACACGAGAAAAAATCGCAAGATCGCCAAGACCTACCGCGGTTTCGCACAACGGCTCGTCAGGGCAAAGGCAGACCAAGGACTAATCAAATAAACAGACACCTATCAAAGACTAACCCATCCAGGGAAGGGGGTGTTCGAAGAAAAAAAAAAACAGTCCTTGGTCTGCCTTTGCCCTGACGAGCCGTTGTGCGAAACCGCGGTAGGTCTTGGCGATCTTGCGATTTTTTCTCGTGTGTATATATATATATATATATATATATATATATATATATATATATATATGATCACATATTTTCCCGCTTGCATGTAATCACATTATTCCCTTGAATTTTTAAAAAAATTTTCTTAACGTTTATTTAGTTCTTCAAAATGTCGTAACATGTTTTCTGCTACAAGGCAATTGTTGATGTTTAAAATTGTAAAACCGTAAAATTTGATCCTGATGGTAAACGATGACGTTTGAAAGTACTCGGTTGACCTGTGGTCAATATTTGCATAAATATAATTTAGAAATAAAAAGCCTCATCAGAAAATATGAGAAAATACAAAAGAAATCTACAGGACTGAGTTGTCTCTATCATTTAATACAACACGTTTAAAATATATATATATATATATATATATATATATATATATTACATTTGTATCGAGCACTCTTTATAAAAGTAAATGCATGAACAAAAGGTAAAGAAACCTATGAGTTCAACAACTTAGTTACAATATATATATATATATATATATATATATAGATAGATAGATAGATATTTCCTAAACATATACTGTTAAATATAAGAGACAGTGAATGTCTATTATGTTTAATCATGAGCTGTTCTAAACGTCGTATTTATTTATTTCTAAACAGTATATGTTTAGAAAATTATTTGCTGCCTCTATACACTATATATATATATATATATATATATATATATATATATATAAACACAAAATGTGAATTAAATTTTTGTGCATAAATTAACATTTTACTTTTTTTTTTTTTTTTTTTCAGATTCTTCAACAACCCCCAAAATCCTCGAGAGCCATTCCAAAGCCTCCTACCCACTCAGCTTAAAAGTCGGCTTGCCCCTGGTTATTCTCTTTATCTGCATTATCATTGGTACTTTAATTCTCCAACGTCACCGATTCTATCACAAATTACAGCCTTTCTGGACCATTGAACTTAAAGACGACCATGACAGTGTGACCTTAAGTACAAATGACGGACATGAATTTGGTGGTGCCTCTTTGAGCAGCCATGCCGCTTCTAATCACGATGATATGGACTTCTATGCCAAGCACATAAGCCACCAGGGAGGAATGCAATATTCACCCCTGAGGGAAACTATGTAATGCTAATCCTTTGCCACTAAACTCCTTCGATGACAGCTCTACGGATTTTGATTGTAGATCTTTATTTTTCAAACAACTTTAAAAATATGAAACAAGTTTTTAAGATTTGAAAAAATATTTTTTATGATTTTTTTTTTATGGTCTGGATTTTTTTTTTAATTTGAAAAAATTTTAAATTTAAAAAAAGTTTTTAATTTCTTTTGCATATATATATATATAAGATAAAACTGCAAGAAGCAATGAACTTTTTGTTTAAAGTGTAAATTTATTGTTGTTGGTATTAATTTTACTTGCTTTTTGGATGATATATAAAGTATTCATAATAGTATTTGTGTTGCTACACATGTTTCGAGTCTAAAGTTGACTCTCTTCAGGTGAATAAACTTGTGACTTTACACATCAAGATCTGTTTGTTTTTCTGATGGTCAAAATATTGTGTGTGTATAGATAAGTGGTGAATGGGTCAGAAAGTTGATATGTTTGCGTGTATGTTGGGTTTTTCAAAGGTGGCAGAAGAGATTTAGCATGTGAGTGTGAAAAAAAACAGAACTTTCTGACTCGCTCACCACTTATCTATATATACACGATACTTTGGCCATCAGAAAAACAACCAGATCTCGATATGTAAAGTCACAAGTTTATTCACCTGAAGAGAGTCAACTTTAGACTCAAAACATGTTTCGCAACGCAAATACCATTATGGACACTTAATATATTATACAAAAAGCAAGTAGTATTAATAGCAGTAACAACAATAAATCTACACTTTAAATAAAATGTTTACGGCTTCTCAGCCTTTTTTCTTCTCTACCAATTTCTCTCATTGGAACAAACCCTATTTCTGTTTTTAATATATATATATATATATATATATATATATATTGTGTGTATTTTGGCAGCATTTTTTCATTAATGCAGGTTTCATTGAATAACATAGACAAGTTTTGTCTATTAATTTTGTGTAGGATCCGTTCATACCGTCTGATATACTTGATGGTGATGTCGTTGAAAGACAACAAAAAATCACAGTATTTGTTGAATTTTTTATCGGGTCTAAGCTTTCGGCTCACATAAGCCATTATCAAAGAGTAAATAATAACACACAGTAAACATAGAACATTTAAGCTATTAACAATAAAGATAATTGAATTGAAAATATAAGTCCATCCCTATTCAATTATCTTTATTGTTAATAGCTTAAATGTTCTATGTTTACTGTGTGTTAATATTTACTCTTTGATAATGGCTTATGTGAGCCGAAAGCTTAGACCCGATAAAAAATTCAACAAATACTGTGATTTTTTGTTGTCTTTCAACGACATCACCATCAAGTATATCAGACGGTATGAACGGATCCTACACAAAATCAATAGACAAAACTTGTCTATATTATTCAATGAAACCTGCATTAATATATATATATATATATATATATATATTGGGGGAAATATGTATGATAAAGTGGAAAAAGATTTTTGTGACACACGTTTCATGCTTTGTTATATTGGTGCAATTATACCTGTGCACAGGTATAATTGCACTAGTATAAGGAATGGTAGGAATTTTAAATTTTTTTTGTATATAATCTACATCTAAAACAGTAAAAGACTGACTATTGACTTAGTTAATACTAAACAAAACTATAAGCTAAAACTTGATTATGGAATTTACTCTATCACCTATAACAAAATATTGTCACAAAAAACACATAGGAGAAACCTCAAGGAATCTAATAAGATTATATGAACAAAAAAGGAACACATTACAAAACAATGCATTAGTTTCTCACCAGAACAATTTTGACATAAAAAATGCTACTCTGATCACCACTATGTAAATGTCTAGAGAGTGCCTAGATTGCAAGGTCATCCACAGTAAATTTTTGCCCAGGCTCTTAGATTTTCCTATTCCTAGCAGATCTATTATGACCATGTGAGTTATCTATTGGATGTGCATTGTGACGCAGTGGATATCGGCTCAGAACAAGAAATCGGGGAGCCGAGTTCAAATTCTAGTCAAATTCCTTGCATTCACTTACGTGCAAATACTCTTGGGAAAGGTATTAATCCATCTATTCCTTCCAGTTATGGGTTAAATAATAGGAGAGATTAGGTTCTATAGCGTTAGTCAGCAACCAGTCTACTGCAGAAAGCAATGGCAACCTACTGCGGGATAATCTTCTGCCCAGTCAGTCATGTCTCTTTCGAGACATGATCACCCAAGCGTGTATCATGTATGGCACTTAACTGACTGACTGAGTTATCTAACAAAAGTGATGGGAATAAAAGGGACAGAATCTAAATAAAATCAGCTAAATTAAATACGAAAATAAAATTTTTATTTTAAATTGACGGCATCCCTGATTCATGTGCACGTGTAATCGCACCAATATAACAAATTTAGTTCAATGAAGTTCTAAAGAACAAAACATGTCACATGAAAACCTTTTTTACCCAGTTTGTAATATATTTTTACCCCATTATTGTTCTGGATATATAAAGATTTATATATTGTTATCTCATTCATATATATATATATATATATATATATATATATATATATATATATATATATATATATATATTATGTGATCTCATGTTTTCACATCCAAAGTATTATCTCACCAAAGTGATTGAAAACTTGTGGAATTTTTTTTTTCTAATTATGAGTGCTGGTAGCATAGGAATTATATAATTTGGTTTAAACAGATTTAAATATCAACTGAAGTTGTTTAAATACAAAAATGTTTTTTAAAACACGTTTCATAAGTCATAGTGAAGGTACACACAAAACCTTTACTTTCTCAATAATATATTAGATTTTTTTTCTACATAATTTTTCCAGAAAGCTTTTCTTTAAAACACTCAAAACAAAAACAAAAAAATGGTTAATGGTTACAAATATTTTACATTTACTTGCAGTGGGTTTTATTTTTTTTCTTCTTAAACTCCCATAATCCCATTGTGTGATACTGTCAGCTTTGACAAAATGGTATCTATGATAATAACACACTTTGTATTTATTTCTAAATATGTGCTCTAATTTTTTGTTTTTTTAAGCACTTCCTCAAATCTTACCAACTAAGGTTTATGAGGATTTGTGTTCATTTACCTTTGGAGGGAAATCTTAATTTTGCAAAATCCTTTAACCTAGAAAAATACTGAATTTCAATTCATCATACTTTGCTTTATTCTCTTTAATGTGTGTAATATTGTCAGAAATCTTTAGGTAAACTAAAAAATGGATAATTAAAGCAATTTTTATGGTACATAAATGGGGCATTACTTTTTCTTTGTCTCTCTGCTATAGAATGTTATAGAACGTTATAGAATATTATAGAATGTTCCTTTGCCTCTCTACCATAAATTAGATCAATTTGTTTATAGAAAAAAAAAATAGTGTATGCATTTTTTTTTTTCTGATTGATTCGGGAACTGGGGCGGGGGACAAATTGCATTTAAATTATAGCTACAGGAGTAGTTGTGTATTTTTGTTTCTTTTTCATCCACTTTCTTCTGAATTGCCAAAAAAAATAACTTAATTAGAATAAAATCTCTGCCTTTTTAGTTACCACTCAAAATAAAAAATTACCCCAAATAAATTCTTTATATATATATATATATATATATATGTTTTTTTAGACACACCCACAGCAACAAATAAAATTAAATATTCAACTTATCTGTTCCTACTTAGTTTCACAGATATAATATCCACATGTCATAAGAATGTAATATATGTGAAATTAACAAAAATACCAAATGCATACAAAATTCACTTACTGGAAATATTCCAGATTGGCTAACTTTTTAGTTTTCTAATTTAAATTTCTAGTTGTAGGAATTTCAGAGTTGATATCAAATTACAAGGGATTAAAAAATATAAATATAAAAACACTAATAAGAGAACGGACATTAATATTTTAAACATTGAGAGAAAATTTACAGAATTCACTTAATGGCTTAAGCGTTCTTTTTTTCTTAATCTGGTTGGTGTCTTTGCTTGTAATTACGAAATGGGTTATTATTATTCTAAAATTTGAATTATTCACTTTTTATTTTAGTTTTGACATCTCTTTACAGCAGATCTATTCTACAGTCTTCAGGGGAACAAATATGCTTTCTGTAATTTTGAGAAGTTCTTATAATTTAAGAGTCTATCGAACTCATTCCATGCATTGTTTCTGTTGTTATATTTCATCCAATCCATTCTTCTTCTGATATAAAATCTGTAAGAATTTCTTTCCTTCTCAAGGGCTTACAGCCAAATCACATTGAAACACCATTTCTCTTATGATCACCAAAGTTAAGCAACATTGAGCCTGGTCAGGTGATTGCTTGAAAATACCACGTGCTGTGTGGATAGTGTAATTGGGAATCAGAGAGCTGAATTCCAATTCTAGTTAACTTTTCCTGGAGTAAAAGCTATGAATCCACTTTTTCTGTCCCCCCAGCTAAGGGTTAATTAGTTACATTATCTCAAAAAAAAAAAATCTTAGTCTAAAAATACTTTCTGGCTTTGAATAACCTGTAAAAGGTTGATAAGCCATAAAAAAAAGACAGTCTCAATAATAGAAAAGTTGAAAAGAAAATCTTTCTACTTCAGGTTCTCAGATATTTGCTGCGGTTTTAAATTTAATAATTCCTGCAAGTTGATGGGAGATGCAAGGAAGTCCAAGAATGAAGGAATTCAATTACAGTGGGAAGATTTGACGGTACAGAGACCTGCGAACTCATAGGCTTATGTTTACTACATTAACTAAATAAGATAGAAATGATACAGGACTCAACAGGAATGATGGTCTCGTAATCTTAAGAAACTATAATAAACAACACAGAAAACTAGAAAAGCAATTATAAAGATTTTCGAAAGTAACAGATTTGACATAGACGTAAAAACTAACCTAAATGAAGTAGATTTTCTAGATGCTACCTTCAACCTAAAAAAAAAAAAAGATACATATATAAACCATACAGAAAACCTAATGAGAAACCACTGTATATACACACTTCTTCCTACCATCTATAATCAGGCAATTGAACGCAGGCTTTCCAACAATTCTTCCAATCAAACCATATTTAACAAAGCTAAGAAAGACTATGAAACAGCTCGAAAGGATACTGGATTCCTAGCAATACTCACAAACTCACCACAGAGCACAAAAAATGCTAGCAGGAAGAAAAATATATGATTCAACCCACCGTATAGTAAAAACAAATATAGGAAAAATATTCTTCAAACTCTTACATAAACACTTCCCAGAATGAAGCACTCTCCATAAAATATTCAACAGAAACACGGTAAAACTCAGCTACAGTTGCACCGAGAACATAAATAAGAAAAAAGCACAACAGAAAAACTATCAACCAACAACCTGAACAAATTAAACCCATGTGTAACTGCAGAATAATAAAGAATGAATGCCCCTTAAACAGTAATTGTTTACAAAACAACGTAATATACCAAGTGATGGTAAAATCACTAGATAATGAGGAAAAAACATACATAGGAGTCACAGAAAGATCCTGGAAACAAAGAAACTATGCACACAAAACAGCCTTCACAAATAGTAAATACATGGACAGCACAATATTTTCTAAGTATATCTTGGAAATTAAAAACAAAACCCAAAAATATGGAAAATACAGAAAAGAACATCAGTCTACAACAACCAATCCAAAACTTGCAGACTTTGTTTGGAGGAAATAAGCTATTATTGCCTTGCCATTATTAAATAAATAATCTGAACTCATCTCAAAATACAGACATAAAACAAATTTTTACTACGTTACTTAAAAATCAAAAACTGAAAAGAATAAAAAAGAAATATTTTAATTCAAGCAAATAATAAACAAATTAACAAACCAGTGCTGCCATGACAACCATTAGAAAAGATAAAATAAAATAAAAATGAATAAATCCGAATAAATAAATAAACATCAAAAACTGGAAAAAATAATTAAATATAAAAATAAATACAAGTAAAATAAATTTAACCAAATAAATAAAATAACTGCTAGAAAGATTACCCACAATGCACTACTGACCTCTCTCTCTCTCTCTCTCTCTCTCTCTATATATATATATATATATATATATATATATATATATATATATGCTAGGTATATTTAAACTATATATCTAGCATATATATATATATATATATATTTAAACTATATATCTAGCATATATATATATATATATATATATATATATATATGCTAGGTATATTTAAACTATATATCTAGCATATATATATATATATATATATATATGCTAGGTATATTTAAACTATATATCTAGCATATATATATATATATATATATATATATATATATATATGCTAGGTATATTTAAACTATATATCTAGCATATATATATATATATAAAATCTAGTTTAAATATATCTAGTATATATATATATATATATATATATATATATATATATATATATATGTGTGGTCTCATTTGACTTTTTTCTTCTGTATTATTTCATAGCTTACCAAAATGTTTGAAATATGTAACTTTTGTAAAATTTGGGTCCCAAATTTCAATCCTAAAACAGCAAATATTCTAGATTGTGCTAAGTCAGAAATGCATTATAGGACATTTCAAATATTTTTTTTTAATTTGTATGTTCTTATGGGAAGCCAACTTTGCAAAGTTTACTTCTACTACTAATCTGTGTCTTCTTAATGTCATATCTTGCCATTTTTTTCTGTCTATCTCTCTCATATATATATATATATATATATATATATATAGTTTTTCCCATCTTTTTATTCATTTATATGAGAAAGAGAAACAAGACCTCATTTCCAAATGCAGACATGAAAACAAGTTCCTACTGCGCTACCTACAACCACATCATCACCAAAAAGATTCAATAAAATCCCATAACCTCAATATAATAAACCTTATTCCAAACATCAAAACCTGAAACTGAAAAGATATATATATATATATATATATATATATATATATATATATTTGTTGTCATCCGCAGACAGATCTGTTTCGCTGTATCACAGCTCATCAGTACGGTTAGACTCCGATCACTACACAACCAATTTGGTGTCAGTCGGCGACTCTACCCCTGGGTAGGGCGTTCGGTGGAAGAAGGCAGTATATATATATTCTAGCATCTACGCTCATTTAGTAATGAATTAGAACACTCTGGCTACTGGTATATGATACATCATACGCTAAAAGTCTGATTCCTTCTACCAAGTGCCCATAGCTCAGAAGTAGAGTCGCCCACTGACGCCAATTCGGTCAGGTTTCAATCCTGGGTTAAAAGCAATCGGATGTCTAACTGTACTGTTGAGCTGTGATTCAGCGAAACAGATCTGTCTGTAGATGACTATATATATATATATATATATATATATATATATATATATATATATATATATAAATTGATGTTTTACAGGGAGATTATAAAGCTTTCATTCCAGAATGGTTGTTGCAAAATTATGTTTCAATTAAATTTTTGTCACAGTAAATAAAAATTTAAAAAAAATGATTGAGTGAATACAAGAGCATCCCCAAAATAATTTATTGGCCTGATCATTTGGTGGGGGGGGGGGGTCATACAGTTGATCTTTTGTTTATTGTGTAAATTGTTCTGTGTAACAAATTATACAGCACTTATTTCAGCTAGCCAGTGTACTTAGAACGATTACTTCACTACTTTTTTCATAATTTATCTAAAACCGCAAATCGATTAGTGCATTACTTAAACAAGTTTTTTTGAACCTCATAAAAGTGTTCTAAAAGCATTAAATTGAATGTTGAAATCTTGTCTTCAATTCTTTTTTTTTATTATCTGTTAGGGCGCCGCTCCTATTTGACTACAAATGGACTGTTTCCATTGCTATATATAGCATTGGTGGATTCTCTACAGGGGAGTCGTAGAGAGTCACTTGAGAGTCTCTAATGAGTTACTGAAGAGTCAGTGCGGCTCACTGAAGAGTTAGTCACACTTCCGGTGGCGTACCGGAAGTAATCACGTATACACACGTCTTACGACGGATTGGACTCTTGTATCTTTCTATTGTAAATATTACTAATCACTTCTGTACATACTAACCGTCTTCCCACGGAATACAACTTATATTCTGATTCTGTTGTTGAGTTATTCATTTATACTTGGCGACATAATATTATCGTGCAGGCAGCTACCTATTTGCACACATGGCAGATTTCACTTCAGATCCCCAAGTGTGCCTGTTATGAAGGATGACTGCAGAGTTTCCACTCCTTGCGATTACGTTCTATCAGCTTCTTCTATGAAAACTTGAGCCTCTCAGACACCTTCTCTTTCCTTTAATTCTTTGACTCGGTGACCTTGATAACACCACTGGAGCACTCCACATGTTCACGCCTGCGAAGCTCTCTCTTTCACTCTCAATGAGGTCGAGGTCCTCAAGACCAAGCTGTGCCAACAATTCATTTGATAGTGATAAATACACAACATCCTCTGGCTTAATGTTGTGTATTTATCTAATCATGTACCTGTCATTACACTGCAAACACTGGAGGTTTAGCTTGGTCGATGGCCAGGTCTCGCCCGCATGGTGCTCTGAATACTTGTGCCATAAACACAGATCTTCTTTTTCTATGTGCCATGTCCCTTCAGGATGTAGGTGATCATGGCTTTCCACATCTCCATATCCCTGATAGCTCTTAGCATGCTTTCTTCTGTTACTCCACCCAAACCCCACTCTGCCATCTACCTGCTCAGGCCCTTCAAATATGCTATCTGCTGCTTTCCCCTGTCTCTCTTTCCCTCTATCTGACCTGTGTGTATCGGATTCTCTAAGCCTTCCTTACTCATCACATGTCCCAAGAACTTTAGCTGTCACTTCCTGATGCTCAGTATTAATTTCCTTTTCATTTCCATCCTTTCTAAAACTTCATCATTGCTCACATGCTCGATCCATGATATTCGCAGCATCCTTCTGTAGAACCACATTTCATTGCTTCAAGTTTTTCCTTCATCTTTGATGATATTGTCCAGCATTCACTGCCATATTGAAGGACAGACATCACATAACAATCCAGAACTCTCTTCTTTGTTTCTAACAAAATTTTCCTGTCTCTTAATACTCTGCTCAGCTTCTGGAATGCATCCTTGTACATTCCAATTTGCCTTCGGATTTCTGTGTCACACTTTCTGTCTTCTGTCAAAACACTTTCCAAGTACTTAAATTTTTATACTTGCTTGATTTTAGTATCCTCAATCGGTAATTGGCATTTTGGGCTTTTCCGTTTGGTTTTCTTGCAGTTTATTTTTAGTCCTTTCTTTTGACTTTCTTCATCTCCCTTTTTCAGGTCTTGTAGTTTTCTTTCCGTGTCAGCTATCAGCACTGTATCATCTGCGTATCTTATGTTGTTCAGATTGTGACCACCAATTACGAATCCTGGCAGAACTTCTAGGGTCCTCAGAACAGTTTCACTGTACAAGTTGAAGAGATCCAGTGAAAAGACACATCTTCGTCTGTCTTTGATATCTTTCTGTCTTTGTATATCTGCTGAATTCCTTTCTTGTCCGTATGCAGATGGTGCATAGGGCAGCAACTTTTTTCTGTAACAAAACTGTTTCTGTAACAAACTGTTTTTTACGGGGCAGGGTTGTTAGCCCTGCATCCAACCCCCAAACCTGGAGGACCGGTGGACCATTTTTTGTCCTTACGTTTACAGCACCAAATGGTCACCCATTAAGTACTGACCAGGCTCGATGTTGCTTAACTTTGGTGATCGGACGGGAACCGGTGTATTCAACACAATATAGCCATAGACTTGCTGCCAATATAGGTTCTTGATTACTCTGATGTTGTTACCAAATATGTCGACGTTATACATGTCTTGTATGAGACGTGGCAAAAAGAGGGGACTGGGAGCAGTTTGTTGAACTTATTCCAGGCAATTTTTGTTGTTTTTAAATTTTTGTTGTTCAAAGCCACCTGCTGCAGAGAGCAAGTCCATCAGGTAGCAGAAGGAGGCTACCAAATCCAGCTTGTTCAACCACGGCATTGGTCTGTGGTCTGCTATCGTTGGGGCATACAGTCCCCAAATAGCATGCACACTTGAAATCTTAATCTTTTACCAGACATCTGAGCTCACTGTATTTTTTGTGCACCCAAACCTTGCAGCCATCACAGAAGTATGACAAACAGAGCATGGGAACTTGCCTGAGCTCTACAAAAGGTACAGTCCTTGTGCAGCGGATCCTTATCTTTGTCTTCCCTGCATTTACTTTTAGCTCCTTTCTCTTCGTAGCATCTTTCCTAGCCAGGAGCTTCCTAATATGCTCAATTGAATTAGTGATAATCACAAAAGCCGTCAGTGTAGAGTTCCTCCCAGCATGCTAATGAAGAGCAGTAGCCTGAGTACAGAGCCCTGATGGGTGCCAACCTTCACATCAATATGCTGGCTATAGCCCTCACACTATTTGTAATGACACAAATTTATTACTTATAAACAAATGCAATTGTTTATAAGACTTATGAAAATTTAGTCGGTAATTAAAGCTGATTTTAGCTCTTTTTACCAGTGTATCGTTTTCTTTCAATCTGTTACGATATCCTGGCAACACTTCCATTAAATTTTTTTCTGAAAATGCTATAGTTTTTTGCAGCACTCATGCAACTTTTTTTTCTTTTTTTTTTTTTTAACAATGTTCATCAGAAGATGACATTCAATAATTCTGTTTGCTGCCATTTTGTCATCAATGTTAATTGGCAATAATATTGTTGACAGAAGGCTATTATTGATAGTTAACCTGTTTAAATAATTCACTGATTATTGCTTGCATCACATTTTAAGTTTTCTGAATGTGCTGCCTATTTTAATTGCATGATAAATATAACGTGTTGGAATTGAAAGTGTAATAATGTTTAGATGTTACATTCTTTAAGTACACAGTACTTCTTTTGATTAACAACATTACTTAGAATGATTACTTTGCTACTTATAAAAATTACTATGCTACTTATGTAAATGTAAAAAGTCTTAGTAATGACATAAATGACAGATTGCTATAAAAAAGCATTGTTGATTATTTATGACTAATTTGAATAAGGCACTGGCTATAGTTGGTGCCACGTGCCAATAATTGTAAGTAAAATGCACTAAAATAAGTAACCAAGTAATCGTTTTAAGTTCTCTGAATATGTTTTGTGCATTCATGTTGCCTCCAAAAGTTTCTCAGATTTTTATTAGTAAATGAAAAACAACCTGTTGTATATATTTTAAACGTTTACTTTATTGTTAAGTGATGCTAAGAAATGAGTGGCAGCTAAACAAATTGGTATATATTTACTTACATTTACTTAAAAAATCTGAAATAACAAATTGTATGTGATCACACACAGATTTTTTTGTATGCTTGATAAAATTTTTGTTTTGCTGTTGCTGAAGAAGCAAGAATTTACTCATAGGCTATTCAACGGATTTAAATATCAAATTTTTTGTTTTATTTTTTATATGTATAATATATATATATAAGAAAAATTAAGGCAGATTGTGTAAAATCCTTTGTAAAATAAAGACGGAAGCTGATGATGGTTTGCCTGAAATAGGTCTATACCTCTGATTTACCATGAAATAACATGTCTGCCTTAATTTTTCTTATATTTGCTCTATATGTATTTATATACATATATATTTAGAGCTCTCTTAGAGAGTTATCCTGCCACTGTATGTACAGGATACTCCTTTGGATTCTTCTATACCCACACTGCATACTTATATATATATATATATGACCAGATGATAGAATAAGTAAAGAGCAAGTATGTGAGGTGTCTTTAATTTAAATTTCTTCAGTTGTCTTGTAAACAAATCTCTGAAGAAACTAAAAGTAAAACATGTTAGATTAAAGACACTTTACCTATTTATTCTTTACCTATTGTTATGGGGAAACACACCTATTCCTCAGATAATGGACTCTCCCGCCTATATTAATAAGAGTTAACAGGAAGTTCATAGAAGTTCTTTTGAACTACTAGGCAGTTGATATTAGTCGGCAGTTAGCCGAATACTAAAGAGTCAGCTTTCAGTGGAAGATAACCAAATTCCTAATATTTTGGGTACGTTACGTCGATTAGCAACTGACATAGTATGATTATAACCTTCAATGTGAAAACTACTCCAAAACACTTATTCTATCATCTTGTCAGATATATATATATATATATCTATATATATATATATATATACACACACACACAGTAAGCCAAAAGTAGATATATATTTTACAGTGTTTTTTATTAAAGTTCCATTTGTTTAACACTAACCTCATAAGCACTCGAAATGTTCTTTCCTTCAAACTTGCGACATTCCTTGAACCTCTCTACAACACCGACACACAGAATGATACAAATTCTGATCTGCATGAGTATCAATAAATGCTGAAATCTTTTTTTTATTTGTTCTCCTCTGTGGGGATTTTTCTCGTTAATGTTATTCTTAACTATGCCCTTCCAAAAAAGATGTCCATTGGTGTTAAGTTGGGTAAACATGGTAGTCATTCAATGCTGAGCATCTGCTCCAACCTCATAGGTAGGTTTTGTCAAGGTAATCCCTTACTGCCCAAGCATAATGAAGGAGGTACCCATCTTGTTGGAAAAAAAAAACAATTTGTTGGAGTTAGCTCTGGTTCTGAATTGTAGCACTACCCCTATAAAAGGAAAAAATAAGTCATGTCTGTACATGTGTGTTGTGGTGCATTAGATATCAACTCGGAACGAGAAGTCGGGGGGCTGAGTTATAATTCCAGTTGAATTCAATGCATTCATTTACGCGCAAATACCCTTGGGAAAGGTATTAATCCATCTCTTCCCTCTAGTTATGGGTTAAATAACAGAACAAATTGGGTTCTATAGCTTTGGCTGGCAACCAGTCTACCGCAGAAAGCAATGGCAACCTACTGTGGGATAATCTTCTGCCCAGTCAGTCATGCCTCTTTCGAGACATGATTGCCCAAGCGTGTTTCACGTATGGCACTTAACTGACTGACTGAATATAATAGTTGAAAACATGATCAAGGCTACTGCTGGGCATAAAATGGGGGATCAGTTTTATATTGTTATGAAGTAATTAAACTGATCCCCCACTTATTACTACTTAATAATATAATGCATCTCTTCTCCTTCTAGCTATGAGTCAAATAACAGGACAGATTGGGTTCTATAGCCTTGGTCGGCAACCAGTCTACCGCAGAAAGCAATGACAACCTACTGTGGGATAATCTTCTGTCCAGTCAGTCATGTCTCTTTCGAGACATGATCGCCCAAGCGTGTATTACGTATGGCACTTAACTGACTGAATATAATAGTTGGAATAATGATTAAGGCTTACATTGGTCATAAAGTGGGGGGTCAGTTTATTACTTCATAACAATAGGAAACCGATCCCCCACTAATTACTACATAATAATATAATAGATTTCTTTTCCCTTTACCTATGAGTCAAATAACAGGACAGATTGGGTTCTATAGTCTTGGTCGGCAACCAGTCTACCGCAGAAAGCAAAGGCAACCTACTGTGGGATAATCTTCTGTCCAGTCAGTCATGTCTCTTTCGAGACATGATTACCCAAGCGTGTTTCACGTATGGCACTTAACTGACTGACTGTACAAAAATAAACTATACCTACTTTTGGCTGCATGTTTACTATCTCTTCTTGGTGTTAAATACAGTAGCGGCTATGATGGGGGAGCGGAGACAGCAAAGACGTGGATATGTCTATTGCTTGGGTGGGTGCATGATTGGCAATTAAATTTTTAGCGTTTGAGGATTGGGGTGTGGTGCATGGGTATTGTACGGGGTTGCAGGGGTACCCCGTATAATACATTTTTCTTTTTTCTTTTTCATGTTTTTCATTCTTTTATATGCTAAACCTTTTCCAAAAATGGTCGCTCATGACTCTCCACGCTATCATGTTTTTTGTTACTCTAAATAATTTTCCACTTTTTACCATCCCTCATTATTCTTGTTCTGCCATCCATTCACTCTTTAAGGGGCTTATGGCCATATCACATAGCAACAATGATTCTCATTCAAAGTTAAGCAACATCGATCCTTATCTACATAGATGGGCGACCACTTGGGAATACCAGGTACTGTGAGAGTGATGCAATGGATAATGACTCGAAAGGAGTCTGGGTCATTACAAGCAAATATCGTAGGGTGAAAAGAAAAAAATCGCCTCATCTCCCTCTAGGTATGGGTTAAATAGTATGACTTGTAACTGAATATCATTATCTCCCAAAATTTGATATTCAGTCACCACCAAAAACATTATTCTTTCAATCAAAAAATGTTTCAGATATAAATGAATTAAATTTAAAATTAAATAAATTTAAATACTTCAGGTTAAGCTTGGAAAAAAAAAATCAATCAAAAATTCACGTAAACTTTTCAACCTGGTTACACACTATTTCCCCTTTTCTCTCGCTTTCAGTATGTCTTGTGAACGTTAAATTCTAAGTCGTCTTTCCTAATTATATACACTAGGAATTATATTAATCTGATGTATCTTTAAAAACCATTGTTTTATATATCCTGTCTAATGCTTTACCTATGGTATCTTTTGAGGACCCTAGAACCTTTTAAAAAATTTTGAGGGCAGTCTGTTGGGTTCTTGGAATGGCACCCCTGAAGGACTAGAATTATCAATGGCCAGGAATTAAAGTACACTTTACTGAGAGGATTAGGTCAGTTATATGTGTAACTAACACTCTGTGTAGAATTTTAAACAACCTTCTGTGTAGGGCTAATTTTTCCTACAGCCCCAAACTAAAGGGACCTCTGATCCAGCTTAGAAAACATCAAAAATAATTTTGAAGAAATATCTTTGAATTTCTCAATTCACTCCATGGAACTTCAAAACCTCACTTAGGCCTTTAATCCAATTCCAGCCAAAAATCTAATTTGGGTTAAAAATTAAGTTCTTCAAATCACAAATTCAGTGGAATTTCAAAACCTCATGTCACAAAATTTCTCACATTAGTCCTGATTCCTTGGTATTTTGAAGGAATAAAATGGATTTCCTCAATTCACAAGGTTTTAGAGATATTTCAAACTGAATTTAAAACATACATTTTTAAAGTTTTTGTCACTATAAAACTAAATGTAAATGAAGATCTTTTTTAAATCAGTAATTTTGTTCAGTTATTTTAAAATTTGACTCTTTAATTGTCCCTTCCTCACCTGGACACAAATCCTAATGTTGGATGATCAATCACCAGATGAAGGGCAGATTTGCAATCCCGGTATCATCCTGCTTCCAAAAATATGCTGTATGTCTATGTCAATGTAGAGCAAGTGTGAATTTTTAACTGTCTCCTTCTCATTTGAACACAAATTCCAATGGTGGATGTTCAAAACTTAAAAAAAAATATTTTCTGACTTTAAAATAAACTTGCAAAGAGTTAAACTATAGAAAAGGAATGATTCAATCAACTATTTTAATTTTTTTTCAATCCAGGGATCATACTGATTTTAACAAGATTCATGTCTATGTAAAGCAAGTGTGGCCTGATTTAAAGGATGGACAAAAATTTTTCATTTATTTATTTCGAAGATAGATGGCAAATCATTGTTAACGATTTTTTAAATAAATGTTAATCTACTTACTATATAAACAATTTTCTATAACAATTTCTATAAAAATACAAGCCCTGTAAAAGATACAAATAGTTGCACTTTATTAGGCTCAATGATTTCCAAACAAAATCAGCTGAAGTGTGGTTAAAAATGGCGTTCAAATTATGATTTTAAGTCCACTTGTAAATCTATAAACTTGGTAATCATCACAATTCTGCTCATTCCTTAGCACAGACATTATGCCCTGAAAGGCGTGGGAAAAAAAAAGATATATCAAGGACGCTGTTTGGTTTTTAGCAAGAAAAGTATAGGTTAGGGTTTTTTTTTTATTATTATTATTTTTAATCCTCTGTTCAGAAGGAAATGTGTTTTATACTTTGAAAACTACAGCAAACACACACACACACACACACACATATATATATATATATATATATATATAAATTGTCACTTAGCTAATTGATATCAAGATTAGCATCCTGACTTGAGAGTTTCATAGGACCCTCCAGCAATTACTCTGTCCATTCTGCAGGGGATATTTTCTGTTCTTGTTTTTCTCTTATATTGTATTGAAAAATAATTTATACATTTTTCATTGATGCAAGATATTTTTTTAAATTTTTTCTTCTTATGTGAATGCACATATGTTTAATGCCATGGTTTTTTTTTTTTTTAATTTTTTCTCTACATTTTTCTTGTTTCTTTATACTCTGTGGTGCAGATAAATCTGCAAAAATTTCATGGATATTTAAAAAAGAATAAGCATTTTTTTATATAACAAATTGATCTATTTGAATGAAGCTTTATACTCAATTATGGATACTAGCGGAACCCATGGAATTTCCACGGAAGGATAATTATGATTTCCTGGAAAAATTTTACTTTGTCATACTACAAATGATAGTAACGTCTTCAAACATAAAGGTATTGGATAATAAAATAACAATAACACAGAGTGTAATTTTATTAAAATATCTATAAAAGTAATGTCCATAGAAGCTACTTTACTGTAATCTTATATTAAGCGGCGTATGCACAGACCATAACCAAAATACTGTACGTTGTGAGAGATTTTGAAAGAGAAAATGTTTTGTTTTTGTTTTTTTTGTTTTTTTAATTACTAAAAATCATGGTCCCTGTGTTTATTGTAAACAGAAAAGACCAACTGAGTAATGGCCAAGAGTGTAGAGGCCAGAAATTTTGTTATTAGGTCACAGGATACAACAACAAACCTACCTATTTTTACTATGTTGTACACACACACACACACACACACACACACACACAATTACTGCTACAACCACCAGCTTAAGCTGCTACTGATATGGTAATGCTATAGGCTCTCTCCTCCTACTCTCTCACTCTTGACTACCCTTTCGTTTGGCAAAGGTGAGAGAAAGGCTGAGGAGAGATAGAAGGGAAGGAAAAGTTTGTGTAGAGAGTAAGTGGCATGACATCGGAGGAACTAAGTAACAAGCAGAATTATTATATGATATATTAGTTTGATGTGGCCACCAATTTCTCATGGCAAGACTGGAAGCTGGATCAGACCATGGTAATGGTCTCCCTGATGGCTGCCTTGAGAGCCCTCTCAGTGTTGCGGGGCCTGCTGTTCATCTCCCTCTCCAAGACACCCAACACAATATAGTCATGAGGATTACAGTCTGATGGGGGTGGGGCTTAGGTGATCTGCAGTATGGTGAGCAAGCAGTGCCACTTGTTTATATAACATTTATAATTAAAGTCCTTCTTGGCAATATACTCAATTGTTTATCTGCTGAAGCCCATTTCCTTGGCATTTCTCTCTCTCTCCCCTCATGTTTTTCATTGGGCTTCACCTTGTAACACCAAACCACTTCTTATGAGTCTTGTTTTCACTTGAAATTTTCCTTCTCCTTAGAAGTCCTATATGCTTTTTCAAAGTCATAGACCCTGGTTTTATAGTCAGTCAGTTAAGTGCCATACGTGATACACGCTTGGGCGATCATGTCTCAAAAGAGACATGACTGACTGGGCAGAAGGTTATCCCACAGTAGGTTGCTATTGCTTTCTGTGGTAGACTGGTTGCCAACCAAGGCTATAGAACCCAATCTGTCCTGTTATTTAACCCATAACTGGAAGGAATAGACGGATTAATACCTTTCCCAAGGGTATTTGTGCGTAAGTGAATGCAATGAATTTGGCTGGAATTCGAACTCGGCTCCCCAATTTCTCGTTCCAAGCCAATATCCAATGCACCACAACATCCTGGTTTTATGGTACTTAAACCATTAAATGGTTTCCTTGGCTTTGAGACTGGCACAAAGGCTCTCCCCAGAAGCAGCTTGACAATCATATTCTGAAGACATGTCAATTACTAAGCACTCTTTGCGTCAATTGTGAGACAACTACTGAGGTATAATACTTTCTAATGGCGTTCTTGAAACCTTGCTACACTGTGATGTCATGGCTTGTTGCCATGTAAAAATTCTGGATTTATCACACATTAATAAATATTAAACCTACATGTATAGCACAACTCAGTTTCATGTACTATGCAATCATCAGGTGCATATTATGAACTGACTGACTTTGAATTTTTATTTTTGGTTCTTGCATCGTTCATGTTCATGATAAATTATAAATTTGAGATGCCATCTTCTATTAAATGTATAATTTAATTTATACTGGAACTTAAATGTGAAAATGGAAAGTAAAGTCATAAAAATTAAATTATTATTAAAGGGTAAATTTTGTTAGGGGCAAAAGTTGTATTTGTAGCTCAAAGGGAACCACTTGTAGTTTATTATTTTTGCGGAATGAAAGGCATTGAAAATAAATCAATGATAAAATAATGATATAAGGTAGGAAATTAAGTAAATAAATGAAAAGGTAGATCCACGTTAATATTTATTTCTATGTCTGCATGTGGTCATCAATTCATTTTTTCTGTTGAGTAAATTAGGATTATTTAGATGTCCATTATAAATATATATATATATATATCTCCAAATAACAATTGGCAAGTAAAATCCCAAATGAGATCCTATTAATATTTATCATATTAATATTAAAAATAATCCAGGTAGAGGGCTCGATGTAAATAGTATTATCTAATTACATAACCAAATACGTATATTTTCAAATAAAACTTCAAAAATTACGTGTGTCGTATGATCATTTCTGCAAGGAATGCTCACTTCATCAGCGACCAAATTTTTTTTATTATGGAGAACTCAAAGAAATTCATACACAGGAAGAAATTGGACTTCGTTACGCATATGCAATCTTTAAATGTCCTCTTCATTGATTGAGTTTGAATCCATTTCGTCATCTCTCTGTTTACCCTTCCCCTTTTTCCCTACTCTCCCTCGTAACAACGTCTAGATGCTTATCTTCTACTCTCTCTTTTATCTCCCCCTCCCTCTGTTCTTTCTTATTTCTTTTTTTTTTCTTCTTTTCAAGTGAACTTCCAATGTATGAATTTCTTGAGTTTTCTATAATAAAAATTTGGTTGCTGACAAAGCGAGTATTTCTCGCAGAAATGATCACACGACACATGTGATTTTTTAAGTTTTATTTGAAAATGTGTGTGTGTGGAAAGAAACCCCCACTATTTAAAATTAATAATTTTATTAATTATTGGTTGATTTTCATAAAATGTGTTTTTCTTTTGAACAGGACAACATAACAGTTGAAGTGCAGTGTTAAAATTTTACATAGGCATCAATATAGTCCACCAACATTGTAATCATCTGGGTGTATCCTCAACTGATTTCAGCATTACCTGTACCATTTGCACATTTTTTTCCAATCTGGATGTTGAATGACATCTGCTTCTGTGTGGGTATCTACCACAGATCCCATATCCATCGTCTTGAATGCTAGCTGATCATGCTCGTGCAGTCATGCCTTGTGCCATTTTGGGCTACATTTATCACACTGGAAGAAAAAGAGAAATTAGCAATGAAATTCTACCAATTATATATATATATATATATATATATATATATATATATATAGTGGGTGGAAATAAACACCCTATTAAAAATTACTTATATTTTCCTGAAACTATATATATATATATATATATATATATATATATTTTCTTTTTAGAAAAGATTTTTGATTTATTACAATGGGTAATACATATTTCACCATATCATGATGTTATTATTGCAACTCGTCAGACCCAAATGGTACAAAAGTTGATCCTCAAAATATCCCACTGCCCTAAAAAATTTATTTTACACAGATTCTCACATGTCCATATTTAGAATAGACATTTATAACAGTTATTTACGAAAAAAAATGTGTGTGTGTGTTCATGAAACAATGTGTGTGTGTGTATATATATATATATATATATATATATATATATATATATATAAAAAGACACACACGGCGAAATAAGCGTACAAGAAAATACTTTCATAAACTTTGGGGCTGGTTTTCTGACAAGGTAAAATGTCCGTATAAACATGTCCAAAAGGCCATCATTGTATCTCAACACACATAACAAATGTTGCTTCTACAAACACATGCACCCAATGGATCATTTCAAATCCTTCCATGGTGTCGAAAGGTTTTGAAGACCCCCATGGCACATTGATGAAGCGTCTCTGCATTATTAGTATCTGTTGTATAAACCAATTGTTTTAGGTGGCCCCACAAATAAAAACCCAAAGCATTGTGGTTGGTGGGGGAGTGGAACATGCAGGCCATGGAGCTGGTTTTCCCCATTTCTCCATCTTTCATGGTAAATGTCAGCAAGTGCATCGCAAACAATGTGAATAAAATATTCTGGAAACCCATGCACAAACCACATGCATTTTTGTATTAGCAGGGGGTACTTCCTCTAGCAGGTCTGGAAGTGTATTCAAAATAAAGTTCCTGTGGGCAACTCGTGTAAGACGTGCTGGGAAAACATATGGACCTTAAGAGACAGATTTCCTTGCAGATCATACGACACATGTAATTTTTGAAGTTTTATTTGAAAATATAGATATTTGGTTCTGTAACTAGATAATACTATTTACATTGAGCCTTCTACCTGGATTATTTCTAATATTAATAGGATCTCATTTGGGATTTTACCAGCCCACACATTAATCATAAACTGATGCCTGTATTGTACCATGGGAATTTCAATCTGTTGGGCATGTAAATTTGTTATTCCATCACTTCCAAATATTGCCGTAAACAAGACAAAATACAGGTTGACAGTTTGTGCAATAAACCATCAGCAAAAGTTCTCGCATGGTGAGTGATTAGAAGAGAGAAAACCCTGCACACATTTCAAATGATACAGATACTGGAGCTGCTCTTGAAGTAGTACTATGTGACTTCCACATGATATCAAATGGCCCTAGCCCACTTTATATCCACATTATTTCTTGTTTATCAAATTCTGACTAGGTATGACTCAACTTCTTTCTTTTCTTTTTTTTTTTCCCCTCCAGCTATAGTATCACTAAATCATTAATATAAAAAAAAAAATTCTTGAAATTTAAAAAAAATATTTTCTGACTTTAAAATAAACTTACAAAGACTTAAACTATAAAAAAGGAATGATTTAATTGACTATTTTTAGTTTTGGAAAACATTATTTAGTCATATTGAATTGTTGTGATTAAATTTAACAATAAGATACACTAAAAGTAATTGTTTTACTCCCTCCCCCCCCAAAAAAAACTTTAATAAATAAAATGTAAAAAATAATAAGCATTTTGAAATAAAAACCACGATAAAAACAAAACAAAAAAAAAGAATTGAAATAACTGTTGTGATAAAAAGCCCCAATAATAAAAATTGAGTGGATCTACTAAACAAATATTGTGATAAAAACAAACAATTCTTACTGATTTCTTTTTCTTTCTTCTCTCTCTTGTAAATTCATTACGAAAACCCTAACAGCTTTACTAATATATCTTCATTATTTTCAAATAATTTTAAATTAGTACACAATCATAAAATTTCAAAATGTTTAAATTGTGAAAACAAATTTACTGAATATGAAGTCATTTTCTTATAACAAAAATGTCTTTTATTTCAATTATGGAAGCCTTATTTTAATATTTAGACATCATAAATCATGAAGAAACGTAACTAAAAAATGAGTGCTGAACTCCAAATCAAAAATCAAATGGAATTAGACTAATACATAAAATGATTTGTGATAAAATGCAACAATAATAAATTGGAGAGGATCTACTATGAAACTTAATTTTCGAGGCCCTCAGAATTACTACATATTCTTAGAAAAAATATCTTTAAAAATTTGCATGTGAAAACTTTTTGATAAAATTAAGCAGTAAATTAGAAAGAATATAAAATGGATGATTTCTTTTCTGTTATTTATTAAGTGATCCTTATCTGGAATTATTATACTGATAAATTGGAAAAAATATTTGTTCTTTTTCTGAAGCAATTCTGGAAGGATCTATTTTAATAACAAGTGTACCCCTGCCATCAAAATTGACAACAAAATATTTGAGAGGATTGTGTGTGTACATGTGTACATGTATAGTCATATATGTCTATTTTTTTTTTTTTTAATCATATCGCCCCAAGCAAGGCGGTAACACCACTGATGTGCAGGGGGCTACATAGGAGTGAAAAGATTGGAAAAGAGAAAACAGGAAACAAGGGATGAGCCTCTTCACCTGTTCAATAGACATGGGTGGAGTGTGAACTGGGCGATAGTTTAGTCTATCTACAAATATATTCATATATGTGAATATATAATCATATTGATGCACAGCAGCTAATAGAGAGGTGTATGTGTGTGTGTATGTTTATATATATATATATATATATATTTGATTATAATTTTTTTTTTTTTCACTACTTGCTGACATAATTGTAAAAATAAAATAAGTCACTGTTAAAGAGCAAACAGATGGCATGAGCTTTAATAACTGGTAGAAAATAGAATGAACTGAGCTGATGCTCCTCACTATTGTCTCTCTAATAAACTGAGCCAACACTGCCTTGGTATTGTCTCACTCACTCCATGAGCATAACAGGAGGTGTGTGTGTGTGTGTGTATATATATATATATATATATATATATATATATTTTAATCATATCACCCTGAGCAAGGCAGTAACGCCACTGATGTGCAGAGGGCTACGTAAGAGTGAAAAGATTTAGAAAAGAGAAAACCGGAAACCACATCCTAAACAGGGAACAAGGGATGAGCCTCTACACCTGTTCAATAGACGTGGGTGGAGTGTGAACCGGGCAATAGTTTAGTCTGTCTACTCCAACTGAAAAGAAAAAGAAAAGTGAAAAGATTTAGAAAAGAGAAAACCAGAAACCACATCCTAAACAGGGAACAAGGGATGAGCCTCTTCACCTGTTCAATAGACGTGGGTGGAGTGTGAACCAGGCGATAGTTTAGTCTATGTTCTCCAATAAGTCTATCTACTCCAAAATATATATATATATATATATATATATATATGAACACACACATACAACGATCTTTATTATAATGGAGAGGATAACAATAGAAAACAAATCCCCCATTTTATATCCAGAATTTTATATATATCCTAATTTACAATTATTATTAAAGCCGTCAAATTTATTTTTTTTAAGTGCTTCAAAAATTAGGCCATTTTAGTGATAGAATCATAAGCCAATGTGTTGAAGTCGCCAATGTTGCCCTTAGACTATGCTCTAATATTGGCGCCTACACTTTTTTGCTAAAATATAGCATGATGAAAAAAGTCCCCACACTTAATAAAAACCAAGTTTTATCGTGAAAATGTTTGTTATTATTTAACAGAAAGACTAATGTGTTTTTTAATATTTTTTTAATCCTTTATAGAAATTTTGGTTAAAAATCTTGTTTTTTTTTCTTTGGCATCAGCAGTTGCAGGAACCAGAGCTGATTATGGGAATTTTAGTGCTTTTGTTTCTGGTGAAAAAAACATTAATTTTGAAATTCTTGCAAAAGTCAAATAATTGTCGGATTTTAATGAAACTTTCAGGACTTATTCAGAAATGAATGAATTTATGAAATTATTATTTTTATAAAGTCTTGGTATTTTTTTTACATCTGTTAAACGTAATTTCATGAAATTTCTAAAAATTAAATTCTGTCCACAAACTTTGTTTAATTAGTAAAACGTGGGACTTTTTGGAGAATGTAAATCATTTTATTTTTTTTTTCAAACAGTTGCCTCTTTCCTGAAAATCTGCTCCAAAATAAAGTAAAAGAATGCAATAAAACTATCTAATTATTTAATTAGATATGCTTTTAATTGCTTTTATAAATAATACGTACTAAGGACATTATTGTCCAAAAAAAAAAATTACCATGAATTTTTTATTGATTACATCTTTTCTTTTTTTAAATTATAATAATTTATAATTTTAAAAATCTTTTAAAAATTCTACAAAACTTTGTGTTAGATTAAGTTATTAAGTGAAGATTAAATTTACTAAGCAAAAATTGAAATGCTTAATACAAATCAAGCAGCAAGATTTTTAAAATAATTTAAAAAATTTTTTTCATGTGTATAAAACATGCCCATTTTGAAATTATGGGTGACCAAACACAACATAATCAGAAAATAAGTTAATATTCCTAAAGTTAGATTACAGTGAATATTTCCAAAATTTTTATTATTACTGATTACTTAAAAAAAAACCATCATTTTCTTAAATTATGTTTTAACAGTTAAAGTTATCTCTGTAGAACAGCAATAAACATGTAAATAGCTTATCAGTGTTTGTCGGCTGTTGAAAGATAATATACATCGCTCTTATTGCTCATTTAAAAATCCATTTATCTTTTATTTTTAACTTAAAGTAAATAATGCTTGTTTTAAATTAGATTAATTATAATTTAAATCAGCTAATATTACTCAAATAAAGTTTCAGAAAAGTATATTTTATTGTTGGAAGATTTTTTAATAAAGAAAATCCCATTGCAATAAAAGTCAGCTAAAAAGAGTGCTAGGGCACCTCGGCGTGGTGTAATCTCGCTAGAATCATTATAACTGAGTAGTGAGTTCGATCCTCACTGGGTGCCCCCTACTTTCGGCCGTGTGTTACGTCTAAGCTACGCTAAGAAAATCACCTTCCTCCAGGTTTTGGGGGTTGGGCGCAGGGCTAACAATCCTGCCCCATAAAAAATAGTTTGTTACGGAAACAGCAAAAACGCTGCCCTACACACCATTAGGTGTAAGGAAAAGTTTATTTTTTATTTTAAAAAGAGCGCTAATCAGCTATTTTAGAAAAAAACAAATTGACTTCAATCAATATAATTTCTGTTTGAAAAATACACTTCAGAATATTTTACTTAATGGAAATAGTAAATTTAATCCTTTAGTTTTCAATTAAATCTAAAATGAAAGCTTCAAGAATGTTTTTTCATTTATAAAAATTCTTTTTAAAACTCAGGTATCATGAAAAAAGGGAAGGTGCCTACTCTAAAATATATTCAGTCGTACTAGCTCTGACATTCATGAGTCTATCACACCAACTATTACAGTTGTGTATCAAAGTTGAAAGGTCATTAGAGTGGGATTCTGTGTCAATGTAGGTGGTTACTGGGCGACAAACCCATCTTGCTCCTTCACTAGGTATCCAGAGCAGTACATCGCTCACAAGTACTTGTTTTACTTGACAGCAGTGCCTGACAAAATGCTTTCTGTATTCGCATAAGATTTTAAAGTTTAATTAAATCTTTAAATTAACATTGCTTAAATTTAAAAATAATAGTATACAGTCATAAAACTATAAAATATAAGTGTTTAAAATGTAAAATTGAACTTACTGAATGTAAACCAAAAATTAACACCTTTCATTTTTTTTTTAACTTCTCAGTCCCCTAAAAAAACAAGCTCACCTGACCAAAATGGTGAAACAAATCCAAAGCCCTTCCAAAATCTCTTTTATTTTAGTCTTTAAAGGGAAAAGAAAAGGCTTGATTATGTACATATTTTATTCAAATTTATTTTTTTTAAGTGCTTCAAAAATAAGGCCATTTTAGTGATAGAATCATAAGCCAATGTGTTGAAGTCGCTAATGTTGCCCTTAGACTATGCTCTAATATTGACGCCTACACTTTTTTGCTAAAATATAGCATGATGAAAAAAGTCCCCACACTTAATAAAAACCAAGTGTTATTGTCAAAATGTTTGTTTTTATTTAGCAGAAAGACTAATGTGTTTTTTAATATTTTTTTAATCCTTTATAGAAATTTTGGTTAAAAATCTTGTTTTTTTTTCTTTGGCATCAGCAGTTGCAGGAACCAGAGCTGATTATGGGAATTTTAGTGCTTTTGATTCTGGTGAAAAAAATATTAATTTTGAAATTCTTGCAAAAGTCAAATAATTGTCGGATTTTAATGAAACTTTCAGGACTTATTCAGAAATGAATGAATTTATGAAATTATTCTTTTTATAAAGTCTTGGTATTTTTTTTTTTATTTTTTTTACATCTGTTAAACTTAATTTCATGAAATTTCTAAAAATTAAATTCTGTCCACAAACTTTGTTTAATTAGTTAAACGTGGGACTTTTTGGAGAATGTAAATCATTTTTTTTTTTTTCAAACAGTTGCCTCTTTCCTGAAAATCTGCTCCAAAATAAAGTAAAAGAATGCAATAAAACTATCTAATTATTTAATTAGATATGCTTTTAATTGCTTTTATAAATAATACGTACTAAGGACATTATTGTCTGAAAAAAAAAATTACCATGAATTTTTTATCCCCAAAGTTCTTTTATTTTAGTCTTTAAAGAGAAAAGGAAAGGCTTGATTATGTACATATTTTATTGTCTAATAATTTTATTTGCTAGAAAAAAAGGTCCAAGTATTCACTAAAACAGTTTGCGCGCGAATTTCATGGCTCCTGATATGCATGAAAATAATTTGATTCAATGCAAAGAATACAGATTTGCTAATTTGATTATCAAAAATAAAAAATATTTGTATCTTTGTTTTTTTATTTTTTTCTTGTTTTTGCTGTTTCACATCTTCAGTGCTTTCAGCTTTCAACTTTGTAAAATATACGGCAGCTATTTACATATCGGAAATACTCGTAAAAATAAAGCCAAAAAAATTTGACTATTATGTTGCAATGCACATAACTAGTTAAAAATGATCAATCTTTTGGGTGGTGAATTCTTTGTTTTTTATTTATTTATTTTTTTTTTTAAATTTTGTGCTTCGGTTTGTTTTTTAAAAATTAACCAACAAATATATTCAGTAAACCAATTGATTTTTCTATTAATATTGTTTTAGACATTTCTACAGAAATACACCTCTCCAAGAAATTAGCTTTTTTTTGGTACTACCACATAAGATCTCTTAATTCTTCTTCTTCTTCTATGTGCCCTGTCCCTTCAGGACGTAGGCGATCATGGATTTCCACGTCTCCCTATCCCTTGTGGCTCTTAGTATGTTTGCTCCTGTTGCTCCTGGCAACCCCCGTTCCGTCATCCACCTGATCAGACCCTGCAAATATGTTATCCGCTGCCTTCCTCTGTCTCTCCTTCCTTCTATCTGTCCAGTCAGTATACAAATATTAAAAAAAAAAATATTTTTTTAAATCGAGTTAACTCCAAGCAAGGCATTAAAAGCCACTGAGACAACAGGTTACTGGGTGTGGAACAATTAGAAAAATAAAACATTACTAATGAGTGAGAATCAAAGAAAACTAATCAGGAAGACAGAAGATAACGATTGACACTGCACGTAACTTTTTGAAGATCACAGTTGACCAGAAAGCATGGAACGAGAAGTGCATTCCATAAACAAGAAATGTAAGAGAACAAATTGTTAACCAATTCCAATGTAGACAGATGAATACTGCACTTCAAATCAAAAAGTCTAGGTACTGTAGTGGCAAGTTACCATTTTTTTTTTTTTTTTTTTTTTTAATCATATCACCCCGAGCAAGGCGGTAACGCCACTGAAGCGCAGGGGGCTACGTAAGAGTGAAAAGAATGGAGAAGAGAAAGCCGGAAACCACATCCTAAGCAGGGAACTAGGGATGAGCCTCTTCACCTGTTCAATAGACGTGGGTGGAGTGTGAACCGGGCGATAGTTTAGTCTATCTACTCCAATTGAGGAAAAAATAAATAAATAAATAAATTAAAGAGTGAAAAGAATGGAAAAGAGAAAGCTGGAGACCACATCCTATACAGGGAACAAGGGATGAGCCTCTTCATCTGTTCAATAGACGTGGGTGGAGTGTGAACCGGGCGATAGTTTAGTTTAGTCTATCTACTCCAATTGAAAAAAAAAAAGAAGAGTGAAAAGATTGGAAAAGAGAAAGCCGGAAACCACATCCTAAACAGGGAACAAGGGATGAGCCTCTTCATCTGTTCAATAAACGTGGGTGGAGTGTACCATGAAAGTATTTATAGAAAAAGTACAGGGAGAGCAATTTGGTGCAGTGGATATTCGCTCAGAATGAGAAATCGGGGAGCCAAGTTCAAATTCCAGTTGAATTCATTTCATTCACTTAAACGCAAATACCCTTGGGAAAGGTATTAATCCATCTCTTCCCTCCAGTTATGGGATAAATAACAAGACAAATTGAGTTCTATAACCTTGGCTGGCAACCAGTCTCCCGCAGAAAGTAATGCAGGATAATATTCTACCCAGTGAGACATGATCGCCCAAGCGTGTACTATATATGGTAATTAACTGACTGACTTATCTAATATCACCATGATTCTCTTATTTGCAGTTTTTTTTTTTTTTTTTTTTTTTTTTTGATAACGTGAGTTGTTATGTTAACTATCTTTTTGCTTTTTTAGAATAATTAAAGTTGGTTTGCAATTAGCAACTCTTGGTTTGGTTTGTTTTACAGCATACCAACCTCCATGGGATTATTTAATGCCAACAAGATTTTTAGCACAGGTCCATATGAATAGAATATGTATTCTTTGTAAGAAATCAGTTTATAGATCAGGTTTCATTGATGCATAGCAAATAAGAAAATATGGTAACTTCAAAAAAATTACAAGACTTACGCAATTATTTATGGACACAAATGTCCTGGTACATAATTATCCAGGACGCAACTGACCGTTCACCTACGCTCCTAGTGATTAGCATCAACCATGCTAATGAAAGGCAGCGAGTGGGTCACTCAGAAGATTTAGTTTTTATTGTAAATTGGTCCCCCTACAATACAACTCCCTCCCCATGTGCATTGAAAGCATACAAACGCGGCTCATTTTCATGTATAATATGCACCTAATTAAAATCAGGTGCATATTTGATGTAATGCATATGCATACATCTTGGTTCCTCCTCACAGTAATATGATTGGCTGGTGTCAGCCACAAACACAGACTAAGTGTTCTAATAGACTACACCTATTGGAATGCTTATCGGCTACGCCTAGGCATACTGCATATGACTATGACAAGTACCGTTCCATTACGGCTACCTTGCTAGATTGTCTTACCCAGTTACATTTCCCAAAACCACTTAGCTACTTTGAATATATATATATATATATATATATATATATATATATCCCTTTCCAGGACATATCAATATTATAGCAGAGAAAAATTGAAAAAGATAAAAAAACGTGAGCTGTTTACTTGATTTGTAAGTGTTACAAGAACATGGTAAGACCATTAAATCGCCAATAAACATTGCGAAAATAAATCAGAATAAAATTAAATAATTGTTAACTTATTTGTCACAAAAAAAATTACAACCAAACCAATCTGAGGAAAATTATTTGGATATTATTTGTGTAGTTCTGAAAAGGACTGTGAGAAATCCGGGGCATTTTTTGGTGCTCCTGGGCATCTAAGAATGGAAAGTTGTGCTTGTTGAACCAAACTCACCTTTATTGCCAGACCTGTGGAACTGATCAAATTCTTTCTCTGTCGGGTCAGGGTACAGATCTGTGCAGTAGGTATTCTCAGCAAGATTCTTGTTGTCGTCATTGACGTTTTTTGTACCTCTATTCCAGAATCCATCTTACATATCATTAAATCTACCATTTGTCCATGCTTAGAATATTGCTGCCACGTATGGGCCTTCTATAGTATGAAGAATTCAAATAAGTTGTCATCTTTGGTACTGTCAAGTTTGTTCGAGATGCACCATTTCTTGAAGATCTTGACAATGATAGTAGCGTTCAACTATTCTTAGGCATTAATGGTCTACTTGCAGATATCTTCAAGCACTGGTTTTCTTATTCTGCCGGCCAATGTGATTTATCTTCATTTGTTGCTATGCAACATTAGAAAAATATCTTACCATTGGACAAACAAATCCAATTTGATCTGATTTTTGCAGTCCTGGGAGATTGGAGGTTTTGAGGAGTATGGAACCACTTCTTAATTGCTGTTGCTCCCAAGGACCATTCTAATCCAGGGTGGTAGCACCTGTTAGGGCCCCAACTATGAACCCCCACAAACAAAAGCAAAATTATGAATGTGTAAAAATATATTTTTATAGTAAAAATATCGGCAAAATGTTTTTATATTAAAAAAAATGACCAGCAATACATTTCATCTGTAATTGAAAATATGCAATTGCAAATATGCAATTGCAAATATGCAATTGCATTTAAAAGGTTGAAGTTATAAAATTTTCAGAATATTTAGATTTTGGTATTAAATAATCCATAGAAGTTATAATCCATATATAATCCATATATAATCCATAGAAGGTGATATGTGATTAAACAAAATGAACCATTTGAACGAGCATGTTGGTGCAGTGGATATTGGCTCAGAATGAGAAATGGGAAAGGCTGAGTTCAAATTCCAGTTGAATTCATTGCATTCCTTTATGTGTAAATACTCTTGGAAAAGGTATTAATCTGTCTCTTCTCCCTCTAGCTATGGGTTAAATTGCAGGACAGATCAGGTTCTATAGCCTTGGTTGGCAACCAGTCTATTGCAGAAAGTAATAGCAACCTACTGCGGGAAAATATTCTGCCTAATCAGTCATGTCTCTTCAAGATATGATTGCCCAAGTATGTATCACGTATGGCACTTAACCGAGTGAATTATTTGAAACTTTGTGAGGTGAGATAAATAAGTTTGTTTGTTTTTTTTTTGCTTGTGTAGGGTGGGGAAAATTTATGTTGAATTTTAAAACCCTTCTTAAAATTCATACAATTGAAAAAAAAAGTTTTTTTATATATTTATGGTTTGGAGCTCATATTCAAAAATAATATGGATAAAAAATTGATAAAAATGTTAATTTCTTGGAAATTTCATTTCTGTAGTGACACTTTGTTTTTTACAGTTGTCCTGTAATTAAAAAAAGAAAAATACTTTTACAAATTTAAACTAATGAAAACGGATTTGTATATATTTGAAATGTGCCAATTTTTGCTATTGTAGAAATTTAAAAAAGAATTTTCTGTTAAAAACAAGACATGCAATATGAAGGTTGTTCAATAAGTTTGTAGCCTATGGTTTTGTTCTGAGATTTTCATTGTATAATGTTTATTCTAAGTGAGTAGTATCTTCCGCCAAATTAATCACCTCCTCCTTTACTATTACTGCTGAGTAGTGAGTTCAATCCTCACTGGGTGCTGTGTACAAAAAATTAAACATTAAATCACTGAGATTTTGAGAAAAATCAGTCAGCCTGCTTAACTGATTTCTCTTGTCAGTGCATTCCTTAAAAAAATACAACCCACCACCAACACCACACACACACACACACCACTGAGGCTACAGATTTATTGATATATCTACATATATGTAAATGCATCCATAAGTGGGAGTGTTCAACAAAAATTCTCAGTCTGACAAACAACATTTTGTGTGGTTGGTCAGGCTGAGAACTTGTGTATAAAAAATAATGATATATATAAATTGCTGTATATCAGAACAATGTTGGGTAACTGAATGACAAAATGAAAAAAAATCTGTAACACATTTTGTCCTTAAAAAAACCTTCTCTTCCCCAGTTATGGATTAAATAATAAAAATCATTTTTATTCTCAAAAAAAAAATTGTTTGTACAATCCAAAATGTTTTGTATTTAAATAATCCACAAAAAAAATTGAAAAAATTGATCAGTTGTCTTTAAAAGAACTTTGTTGAATTAGAGTAATTTTAATTTTTTTTTTCTTATTTCACCCTGAGCATGGTGACAATGACATTAAGACACAAGGGTTTACTGGGTGCAAAAGAGACTGGGGTAACTTTAGTGAAGAGAATAGACAATAAAACAGAATTCAAGAAGATTTGCAATAAATTTTTGAAGACTGTACATTTCAGGGAAACAAGAAATCCAAGGCAAGAAAAGAAACTTAAAATTTACGGTTGTATGTAGTGAGTTCAACAGTAAAACAGTGAAACCAAGTTGCCAATCTAATAACATACTTAAATTCATGCAGTTGGAGCTCCAAGAATGCAAGAAATATAAGGGAAATACCAAAAGTGGGAAAAGAAACTAGAATAGAATTGATGGTTGTATCTAATGAATTCAACAGTAAAATAGTGAGACCTAGTTGCCAATCTAGTAACATGTTTAAATTCTTGCAGTTAAATAACTAAGGATGCAAGAAATCTAAAGGGAATTCCTAAAGTGGGAAAAGAAACTTAGAATAGAATTGACGGTGTTGTATCTAATGAATTCAACAGTAAAATAGTGAGACCTAGTTGCCAATCTAGTAACATTTTTCAATTCTTGCAGTTGAAGCTGCATTTATGCAAGAAATCCAAAGGGAATTTCAAAATAGAAAAAGAAACTTAGAATAGAACTGATGGTTGTATCTAATGAGTTCAACAGTAAAATAGTGAGACCTAGTTGCCAATCTAGTAACATTTTTCAATTCTTGCAGTTGAAGCTGCATTTATGCAAGAAATCCAAAGGGAATTTCAAAATAGAAAAAGAAACTTAGAATAGAACTGATGGTTGTATCTAATGAGTTCAACTGTAAAACGGTAAGACCTGGTTGCCAAATCTGATAACATTCTTAAATTTTTGCAGTTGAAGTTCCAGGACCATGGATTAGTTTTAAAGCTTTCATTAAACCCAAGCAACGCCGGGCTATACTGCTAGTTTAAACATAAATTAGAAATATGACAGATTTAATCCATTTCTTAAAAATAAATCAGGTGTCCATTGATTGACTCATATGTTATCTGTTGATTATTGTGATATATCCTGTGAAATCAATTATTTTTCTTTCTTGATGCATCACTACCAGATCCAAGGATTGAACTCATGACCACTAGACAACAGTAACACATGTATAACCAACTGCTATATCCACTATGCCACCATCTCAAAAGACGTTAATGGTGTATTTTTGGAGCCTTCAGTGTCTTTCAGTGTTTTAATAACTGGTTATGTCAGTGGGTTCATGCCATTTTTTTCCTGATGATGACCAGAGTGTACTGGGTCAAAATGTTGTGACCATAATAATAATATCTATATCAACCAAGATAAGAACAACAGTTTGAAATAATACCAAGATATTGAAAAGTACTCATCTCAGGAATGAATACTAAAAAGAAAATGTTATCAGCATAAATGATACGACATGAAACGTTTTCATCGGCAGTATTCAAAAAGAAAATTTAAAATGCAGGCATGAAACAAAATTCCTGTTGGTTGTTCACTCTGTGGGTTTTTCAGTTCACTGATCCAAAAATAAAGTCCACGTTCAAATAAGTCTCCGTTTCTTGAATGCTATCTATTAGTCAATATTATGTGATCTACAAGAATATGAAGCAGTTACAGATTGCACAATCGGGAAGTATTATATACTAAACATGAGAAATTGACATCACAATGTTTGAATAAATCGTAAGGTGTTGTTTTTAGAACACTTGCCTGTTTCTTTCAGGAACAGATATTTTCTTAGTAATCTCTCAGTAAAGATCCCAGCAAGCACACTCATTGTGGGACTGCTATCAACAAAGAAAAATTATCAGACCTCCATATTTACCTTTGTCATCCCAGAATAACAAAACTAGCTCATTTTGTTAGGATAAGAAACCTTCCCTACTCTACTGAGGAAATGAAAAGGATACATACTGGGTGCCTCGTACGTGTTCAGGTAAAATCATGATTTTACATTCCAAGGACATCACATCTTTGTAACACTGTAAGTGTCCCTTATGCACTCATGTTAAAATAGTATTGACGGACCATGGATTCGACCCTGAGGAATATCTCGATGCGTGAACATTTTTTCTTTTTCTTGGGAAAAGCTAATAAAGAGAAGGAGAGAGGAATGGGCGTTTGGAGGGGTTGGGGGGGGGGGCTGGCAAAGAGAGAAGTGAAACACAAAACGCTCACAAAATAACATTGATTTATATGACAGCAAATGGACACAAACTAGGTGAAAAATCCACCTCACCAAAGGGAGAAGACTCTTTCTCTTTATGTCTTGTTTGTTTTTCTTTTCTTTCCTTTTCTCCTCAGAGGAGCAATGAAGACCAACTTAGGTTAACTTATCAGCCGACTTCGAAAAGGACCACTCATGTGATGAGAGGAATTATAATTAACGCTGGCGTATGAATATACAAAGTCAACAACCTTTGTCTTCAAGGCTCCAAGTACTCAACTCGTCCTCCAAGCACTCAACTCACCAATCAGAAATCACAACGTGGTAGGTGGAGTGAGAGATTTAAACAGATCACCAACACCTTTGATCATATGGCGACTGAACGGCAGGCGACCAGCTACAACCTCAGGTGCAGTTAACTTACGGCCAGTTGACGCACGCAACACACATATATGCAAGCCTGAGACTTGGAGAGGTCACAACTTATCAAGGCTACACAACCCATAGAACTAATCAGCATGGATTTCCAAGGGCCCCCAACCTCTGCCTCCAAGAATTTCTACTTACAGTAATAGACGAGTATTCTTGTTTTCCATTCACATTCTCATGCCCAAATATGAAAACGGAAACCATTATCCAATGTCTGAATCAGATATTCTGTGTTTGGAACACCTGCATACAGTAATCCTCATCAGGGATTTTCATTTCTGTCAAAGGAGCTGCAAGAGTCAGTCAGTTAATTGCCATACGTGATACACACTTTGGGCAATCATATCTCGAAAGACACATGACTGACTGGGCAGAAGATTATCCCGCAGTAGGTTGCCATTGCTTTCTGCAGTAGACTAGTTGCTGACCAAGGCTATAGAACCCAATCTGTCCTGTTATTTGACTCATAGCTATAGGGGGAAGAAATGTATTATATTAATAAGTAGTAATTAATAGGGGGGTTAGTTTATTACTTCGTAACAATAGAAAACCGATCCCCCACTTTATGCTCAGTCAAAGCCTTAATCATGTTTCCTATTATATTCAGTCAGTCAGTTAAGCGTCATACGTGATACACACTTTGGGCAATAATATCTCGAAAGACACATGACTGACTGGGCAGAACATTATCCCGCAGTAGGTTGCCATTTCTTTTTGTGGTAGACTGGTTGCCTACCAAGGCTATAGAACCCAATCTGCCCTGTTATTTAACCCATAACTGGAAGGAATAGACGGATTAATACCTTTCCCAAGGTTATTTGCATGTAAGTGAATGCAATGAATTCGGCTGGAATTCGAACTCAGCTTACCCAATTTCTTGTTCCGAGCTGATATCCAATCTGCAAGAGTACCTGACAAAATTAGGAATTGTAACCAGCACAAAAAAGCCTTATAACCCACAAGGGAATGGACAATGTGGGTGTTATAATGGCATTATCTGGACAAATCTTACACTGACCCTGGCATCCAAGGAACTTAGAGAATCTCAATTGGAGTGAGGATTATCTGAAGAATTAATAGAGATTAGATCTCTACTCTGTACCACCACACCTCATGAAAACCTCTCTTCATATCACCTCCATTCCCCTCTTAACCTAGCTGGCTCTCTGTACGAGGACAAATATTAGTATGTCACCATATCTGTGCCAGTAAATATGATTCTCTGGTTGTCAAAGTGGGTTTGTTAGAAGTGAATCCACAATACGCACACATACGACATGTCGATGGGCAGGAATGAACAGTCTTTATACATGACTATATCCGTAAGTATTACGGTCATATCATGTTGAATACACCGGTTCTCATTTAATCACTGAAGTTAAGAAACGTTGAGCCTGGTCAGTACTTAGATGGGTGACCACTTGGGAATACCAGGTGCTGTAAGCATTTCTTAACAGATGTGCGTTGTGGTGCAGGGGATATCGGCTAGGAAAGAGAAATCAGGGAGCCGAGTTCAAATTCCACTTGAATGGCTTGCATCCACTTACACACTAATACCCTTGGGAAAGGTATTAATCCGTCCCTTCCCTCCAGTTATGGGTTAAATAACAGGACAGATTGGGTTCTATAGCCTTGGACTGGCAACCAATCTATCGCGGCAAGTATTGGCAACCTGTTGCAGGATAATTCAAATCTCTGAGGTCTATACAGGGTAGAACTTGGGACCCTGCCCTTAAGCAAATCCCAACAAATCTTTCTCCATCACTTGGGAGGAAGCCAGCTCAACCCAACCAGAGTGAACACCATACAGATATGACTATATCCCTAACTGGTGATATGTTACAAGGCAGGAAGAAATCTGATATTCTTGTAGAGAATTATTTGAAGGAATCTGTGATTCCCACTTACTGACTTGAATGTTCCTGAAAAGCAGATTACTACAGATGGAATTCATGTGCCACTGGTTAGTGGTTCTCCTCCCAAGGAATCTAATAATTTCTCCAAATCCCAATAATCAACCAACTGAACACTCCACTCCCAATTCTGTTACATAAGAGTCACAAAGACAATCTGTAGGTGCATGCGTTCATTATCAGGAACTCTAAGTCTTTAAGGAAGGGGAGAATATAGTATTCAAATACTTGCCTCTTCCTTTTGGAAACAGGTATTTTCCTAAATATTTCCCTTTTGACTTACTGTTAATAACCTTCCTTGTTGACTCTTCAATAAAAATGTAGCCATCTTGTTAATTCCTTAAAGCCTTCTAAAGGTTTCGTATCTTCTTGTTATCCCTTCCTAAAGCACTTTCAGAATGAACTATGCATGAAAACCACTTACGCGTGAAAACTTTTTTTTTTAATCGTATCAAGCCGAGCAAGGCGGTAACGCCACTGATGTACAGGGGGCTACGTAATAGTGAAAAGATTGGCAAAGAGAAAGCTGGAAACCACATCCTAAACAGGGAACAAGGGATGAGCCTCTTAACCTGTTGAATATACGTGGGTGGAGTGTGAACCGGGCGATAGATAGATCTATCTACTCCAATTGAAAAAAAAAAACAAAGTGAGAAGATTGAAAAAGAGAAAGCCGGAAACAAAATCCTAAACAGGGAACAAGGGATGAGCCTCTTAACCTGTTCAATAGACATGGGTGGAGTGTGAACCGGGCGATAGATAGATCTATCTACTCCAATTGAAAAAAAAAAAAACACACAAAGTGAGAAGATTGGAAAAGAGAAAGCCGGAAACCACATCCTAAACAGGGAACAAGGGATGAGCCTCTTAACCTGTTCAATAGACATGGGTGGAGTGTGAACTGGGCGATAGATAGATCTATCTACTCCAATTGAAAAAAAAAAACAAAAAAACAAAGTGAGAAGATTGGAAAAGAGAAAGCCGGAAACAAAATCCTAAACTGGGAACAAGGGATGAGCCTCTTAACCTGTTCAATCACAAGTAGCTAAGAACCATGTCGTACCTGCTTTTGGCAAAGAAAGTGGTGCTCAGAAAAACAACCATAAAAAACATTCCCCAAGGAGGATGAGAGAGAAGTGTTTTTATTCTTGCAGGACATAAGATTCCACTTCCGATGATACAAAACATGTCTTTCCCAAGGGTATTAGCGTGTAAGTGGATGCAGGGCATTCAAGTGGAATTCGAACTTGGCTCCCCGATTTCTCTTTCCTAGCCAATGTAAGTTTAAAAATGTATTTTTTGACAGTATTTATTTATTTCTATTATTATATTTGATATTTCAGACCGTCCTCTGCCTTTCATCAGAAACAAATGATTTTAAAATTTAAATTAGAAACGTTTTTGCGATGAGCGTTCGTGGAGAGATTGTTTACATCACGTGACGCAGAAAGCGACAGATTTTTTAAAAAATATTTGTAAACGTAAACCTATCTTTAATAATACTTATAAATGTTGTTTTAAAGAAAATGTTTTAAGTGTATCTAAAAAATGTTTATTGAAATATTTATAAAGATTCAAAACACCTAAGCCCCTATTTAACCCTAGCCTTGTATGTATTTAATTTTAAAATCCAGTATTTTTCTTTCTTTCTGCGTGAGTATGTAGAACTATTTAAATATTTTAAGTAGATTTTTAGACCCTAAACTAATAGGCCTATATCGGGATGATGGACTGATATGTATTCCCAATTCCAATGGGCCTTACACAAATAGAATACATAAGAAAATTATCAGAGCCCTAAATTTTCTAGGTTTTAAGGTTGAGGTTACTTCCAATCTCAAAATTGTAAACTATCTAGATATCACCCTTAACTTAAATGATGGTTCCTACCAACCCTTTCTCAAAGAAAATAGTTCTCCCACCTATATAAATAGTTTATCCAACCACCCCAAGAATATTATAAGACAAATACCCAAGATAGTAAATAATAGGGTTAACCAATTATCATCCAATATAAAAATTTTCAACGCAAGTAAAGAAATTTACGATAAGGCCCTTCAGAAAAGCGGTTTTATTAATAAGTTAACGTATGATAAGCCTGCTATAAACCCAGAATCATCAAAAACTAAAAACACCCGAAAATGTAAAAAAAGAATATAATTTGGTTTAACCCTCCTTATTGTAAGCTAACTAATATAAATATTGGTAAGTATTTTCTCAGATTAATCGATAAACATTTTAATAATAATAACAATCTCTTAAATAAAATTTTTAATAGGTTCACCCTAAAAATCAGTTATTCTTGCACCTCAAATATAGATGATATAATTAATTCCCATAATAGACAAATTTTAATGAACCTAAATAATACCGACGTTAAATCCGGAATTGTCGATAAATGTAATTGTAATTCTGTGGATGCCTGCCCGGTGCAAGGCAAATGTAAATCCACCCATGTAATTTATGAAGCCCGTATTTCTCCATCTAACAACAAAGACAATTACCAGACTTATATTGACATGTCCGCGGGCCCTTTCAAACAGAGGCTTTACAATCACAAGTACTCATTTTCGAACCCTAAACAAAGATTCCAGACGGCACTATCACGTAGATTCTGGGAAATGAAGGAGGAAGGGCAGGACCCTATAATCAGCTGGAAATTAATAGGCTCAGCTTGTACTCCTAAAAATTTTCGTCTATGTTTATTGGAGAAGATTCTGATTTTGAAGTATCCTCATCAGGACATACTTTTGAATCTTAGGAAGGAATTTATTAATAAGTGCCGTCATAGGGCGGATTTTAAAATTTAATTTTAAATTTTAAATTTAAATTTTAAATTTTTCTATAATTTTTTAAATTTTTTTAAATTTAAATTTTTTTAATTTTAATTTTTTTAATTTTTAATTTTTAATTTTTCTTTTTATAATTTTTATGCATATGTGTATGTTTGTGTGTGGACGTGCATATTTGTATATATGTGTATATATATGTATTTATATATGTGTGCATATATGTATTTTTGGAAAAAAATTTTTTTAGTTATTTAAATGCTCCTTTTCATAATATTTATTAATTTTTTATATTTTTTTATATGTATGTGTGTGAGTGCATATGTAATATGTATATGTGTGTGTGTGTGTGTGTGTGTGTGTGTATATATGTGTGCATGTATGTGTACACATATATATTATGTATATGAATTTTTTGTATATAGGTGTGTATACATATATATATATATGTGTGTATGCGCATGTATGTGTATATAAGTGTGTATGAAATTGAATGTATGTGTGTGTATGTGTATGTATATATGTATTCTTAATCATAGAATTGTGTGTGTGTATATGTATATGTATGTATGTGTGTACTTCTATATGTATGTATAATTGTAAATGAATTTTTTTTTTTTTGTTTACCTAGTGTTGTCTTTATTTAGTTTAATTCAAATGACCTAATTTTTTTTTAAATAATTTTATTTTAAATCCTATATCTTTTTATTCCCTTTTATTAATAATTATGCCTTTTTAAGTAAAGGCCTTTTTCTAATACTTCAAAGTTTTTGGGAATTAGGTTTTTGAATTTGTCCAGCATCTGTAATATTTTTTAAAAAAAATTTTCTTTCTTTTCTTTTCTTTTTCCCTCCCTTCCTTCCTTTATCTCTCTTATCTCCCACCTTTTTTCCGTGTTGCTTAACCATACGTCGATTTAACACGGCTGTCTGTTAATTTTTAGTTACAATTCTCTTTCCTTTTTTTTTGCGAACCCAGACGATGTCAATTTTTTCTTTTCTTGTTTATTTGATTTTATTTTATCTTTTTCTTTTTCTTTTCCTTTATTTTTCCTTTTTGTTTTCTTTTTTAATTTCTTTGCAAATCTATTTAAAAAGGAAAAGTAGACTAATTTTTCTCCAGTTTCTGAAAGGATTTTTCTGTTGCTGAGGTGATGTGTTATCCCCCGTGGGGATCTTGATATCGAAATGGCCATTCAACATCTTTGAATTAATCCTTTTTTAATATATATATATATATATATATATATATATATGGGTGCATGGCCAAGTGGTTAGAACGTTCCCTTTCTGACCATAAGGCCTGGGTTCAAATTTCACCATGGTTGATTTGTCAAGAAGGCGATGGTGACTTCTTGATGTTATTCGTCTGGAGGAAGCAATCCCTGCCTACAGCACCTTTGAAAAGTGCCCCAAAACCTCTATTAATCAACTTAGAGAGTTTTTTTTTCCATCAGCATGACTCATGACAGAAGAGCAACTCCTTGAGCCTTCTTCAGCTAACATTTCCAACTGACATGAAATAGAAAGAACCACTTGCTAGGTTTGCCGCTAGGAAGGTTGGTCCTATGGGCCTTTTCCTGACAGAATCCATCCTGCAGATTTATAAACCTACCATTCGTCTAGGCATTATATATTGCTTCAACATCTGGTCTTGTGCTTCTGCTATGTATCTAGAGATTCTTGACAAAATCTAAAGAAGAATCTGCACTGTTATTAGTCATGACCTGGCATCAATCACTTTCCCCACCTTTTATGTGTCTACCATTTGTCTGTGCTTAGAACATTGCTGCCACATTTGGTCTGGTACTCCTGCATCCATAGAAGAATCTGCAATGTTATTGGCCCTTATCTGGTATCTCAGCTTTAGTTACTTTTCCACTGCCATAACAGCTTTCCTGTACCTTTTTTTAAATAAATATTTTCATAGTAATTGTTCTGATTAACTTTCCTTTATGGTATGTAGACTTTTAAGAATTTAAAAATTAAAGGTTATCCCGGTGTGGAATACTCTTCTGCAAAGTCAGTCATGGATTGGATTGGAAGAGACATGATCACCCAAGTGTGTAATGTATGGCACTTAACTGACTGACAAGACCGGAGGCAAGGTCTCATCCTCTTAGAGTTGAAATGGTTACACTCAACCTGTAAGTTCTATGCTAACAGTTTCTTCTCTTACACTGCCTGATTGTGGAACTCTCTTCCAGCTTCTTGCCTCCCACTAGATAATTTTTGCAGGTACCAGATGAAGATGGATATGCATAACAGACAGACTACAGAAATTTAATAGATTAATTTAGTTGAAATCACGGTGTCCACAAAACTGTATTTCAGTTAATTGCAAACTATAATCTCTTCAATAGCTCTAATGTATCAGCATACCATAATTTGTATGGATAATGATTAGGAAACACATATTCTTTATCTTGATAAGGAATTTTTTTACAAATTTACACATTTTAAATTTCAGTAGATTGTTTTAGGGCAAGTAATCCAACATTAAAGGTTCATAAGTTTGATGAATTGTCAAAAAGAGAAAATATTCATATTAAACCATCGTCTGATGGTTTAATATGAATATTTTCTAATAGTAATACTCCAAAATTCATAAAACAAATTGAGGGAGTTCGTTTCTCACATAAAAAATATATGGTTGCATTCAACATGAATAAAAAGATATATTTTAAGGTAATTAGCTTAGGAGTTGAGTTCTTTGAAATTCCCCTGCTCTCATTAAAGGCTGATAATGTATCAGCATGTAATTTGATGCCAGAGTTATTCAGATGCATGGGACTTTGCCTTTCTCTTTCCCTCTTCTCGTTGACTCAACTTCCTCTGCCTATTCATATCAAAAAGCAATTTGACATCAGCTCATGACCGTTTCTCAGTTTGTAAGCCACTCCCTTTTCATTGGTCAGAGTATATTTTCACATAGGCTCCTTAAACTTTATCTTGGTCTTTTCTTCACTCTGAAATCAATCCTTTTTTTATTGGTCAAAATAAATTTCACACAGGCTCACAAATTTGAAAACAGTTAAGAAAAAGAATAGTTATTTTTGTTTCATATTCACCACAGTGCACTTCACTAGGGTGAAATAAGCAGCTTTGAATTCAGAGTTGTCTTTCTAGACTGGTTGCTAAACCATTGCTAGAGATCCCAGGTTGCTTTAGTAATGAATCCTACATTTCGCCACCTAATACTTTTATAAGAATCACCAGTTTGGTCTGGTGCTTCGGTTATGTATCTAGAAATTCGTGACAAAATCTAAAGAAGAATCTGCAATGTCATTAGTCATGACCTGGCATCTTAATTTCAGTCACTTTCTCTACCTTTATAAGTCTACTATTCGTCCGTGTATTAAATATTGCTGCTACATCTGGTCTGGTGCTTTGGTTATGTATCTAGAGATTCTTGACAAAATCTAAAGAAAAATCTGCAATGTTATTAGTCATGACCTGGCATCTTAATTTCAGTCACTTTCTCTACCTTTATAAGTCCACTATTCGTCTGTGTATTGAATATTACTGCTATGTCTGGTCTGGTCTGATCTGGTGCTTCGGTTATGTATCTAGAGATTCTTGACAAAATCTAAAGAAGAATCTGCAATGTTATTGGCCATGACCTGGCATCTTAATTTCAGTCACTTTTTCTACCTTTATAAGTCTGCTATTCGCCCGTGTATTGAATATTGGTGCCACGTCTGGTCTGTTGCTGCGGCTATGTATCGAGAGATTCGTGACAAAACCTAAACAATCTGCAATGTTATTGGTCATTACCTGTCATATTAACCTCAGTCACTTTCTCTACCTTTATGAATCTACCATTCCTCCGGAGATAGAATATTGCTTCCACATCTGGTCTTGTTCTTCTGCTATGTATCTAGCGCGTAACTTGATGCCAGAGATGTTCAGATGCGTGAGACTTTGCCTTTCCCTTACCCTCTTCTTGTTGACTCAACTTTCTCTGCCTATTTAAGATAAAGTTTCAAAGTTTTAGTAAATAAAATAGTGAGTTTGATCCTCACTGGTTGGCTCATACTTTTGGCCTTCTGCTCACATCTAAGCTATGCTGGAAAACCACCACAATGGCATCAATGCTTTTGATAGTTACCATAAGGAATTGCTATCTAAGACTACTCATGGTAATTTTTGGTAATTAAAATTAAACTTATTAATATCGTATATAAATTTGAGGAAGAATTGACTGGACCCAAAATTGAAGATCTTCTTGGCTTTGCTGACTAAAAATGCTGACAAGACCATAAAAACATATTCAATATTTTTTTTTATTATTCTTTTTTCTTCACTGATATGTGGTGTGGAGTTGGGGTTTAGCTGGTGGTAGGCACATGCATGAGTTGATGACTCAACTGCTGGATTCAATTCTCAACTCTGTGATAAGTGACATCACTTAAATGGTTACCTCCTGAAACCTCCTTCCATTGCATTCTGTCCCTCCTCAAGCATTGACCTATTCTTGACCCTGGTTGTCAAAACAAAATCTGCTCGCCACCTGGATTTTCACACCCAGTGACATCTCGCTGCGTCACCCATAATACACTTCTTAGCAAAATTCCACACTGACCAAGATATTATGCAATGTTAATACATTCAGTTACCGCAGATATTTGAATCCTTATAAAATGACCTTTGTTTTTATAGAATAACTGTTAAAAATGACTGTAAAAAAATACTTATGCTTTATTTTCCATAAATAAAACCAAATTTATCTATAAATGCATCAAGTGCATTGGTAATATTTTTGTCTCTGATAAAGTTATCTCCCCTTTGCACAGGTGATGCCACCATCTTTATGACAATAACAAAATATTCAAAGTTTCTTTCTCGTTATTTTTTTCATCATTTCACCACAAGCAAGACGGGACTTCCACTACTTCATAGCGGGTTACAGCAAGAGAAAAGATTGGGTAGAAGACGTATTGAAGAAAGGATAAAAGATGAAGCCATCTTGCCCTTTGCATTGTTTATAAACAAATCTTCACCAACCCGATTTGAAATTTAAAATCTCAAAGAGGACACTCCACTCTTTATCCATCGGCTGTCTTAGGTTTCATATGCCATTGTTCTAGATTCTTTCCTATTAATAGTTCTGACACAAATAGTTTGTCAAATTCACAAAAGATTGTGTTTTCTGTTTATAGATAAAATCTGCTACTTAAAAAAAGATTGCATCTTGTGTTCTAACTTCTCTTTCCGTAACATCTAATCTAATCTAAATCTAATCTAATCTAATCTAAACTTATTTATAAATGGAACTTTGTCTCTGTGTGTGTGTGTGTGTGTGTGTGTGTGTGTGTATGTCCGTTACCTATAGACTCCGAAACGGCTGAACCGATTTGCTTGAAAATTTACTCAGTTGTACTATAAGCGTCTGCAAGTGTTCTTAGCTAGGTTTTGTGTCTAGGTACCCCCAATAAATATTGAAAATCGATAATCAAAAAATCGGGTTATAGAAGGAGTGGTCCGATTTTAATCAAATTTGATACACTCATAAACAAAGACATAAGAAATGATATTCAGAAGTTTCAAGGTTGCAGTTCTTACATTAGTGCAGCCTTTGAACGTGTTTGGTTCAATTTTTTCAAAATTTAATGACAATAGATGATCATTTTAAAAAATATTGTCTTATTGTCTTTTTAATAATATTAATCAGAAAGAGAACTTACAAGACAACATCTTAATTGAAAAATAAAGATTAATGAAGTAAATTTATTCGACTTTACTGGTAAATATCTTGTGGATCTGTGAAAATGGTTGTGCGATAAGAGGAACTGAAACAAAATGGTTTACATCACTTACAAATACGTAAATACTTTAGAACGAATGGAATTGCTTGATGACGAATCCATGATGGTGATGAATTCAAAAAGAACTTAATTCTTAATCGGCTGTTATTTCTGTTTCTCATATTTAAATTGCCTCATTATTCAGCAATAGAATTAATAACGAAAATGAATCACAAGTAATTCTATCTGTTTTCAGTTTTGTTGTTATGGCTATTTCTGTGAGGAAAAAAACGACCATTATATGAAACAATTATACAAATAATAGCACATGTAGTATATCTCTATATAATTAATAACAGCATAAATCTAATGAAAGTTTACAGGAAAACAATCTATAATTAACAGCAATCGATTTTCTTCTTCGTGAGTTTCATAATATTTTCGAAATATGTTTATTTTTTATGTTTTTGGGGCGTGATGATCATTGCTTTCCAGATAACTTTTCATTTATTCTCTACTAAATGTTAGCAAAACTTAGCATCCGAGATGCGGAGGAATTCAAGCTTAAAAAACAAATGAACAGAGGAATGAACGTGTTTGGTTCAATTTTTTCAAGAAGTTCTAGGGTAGAAAATAAGTCATTGCCTACAAAGACTCTCTGTGTGTGTGTGAGAGAGAGAGAACAAAGCAATATTCCATTTTTGGTCTGGTCTGACTGTAGTAAAGATAGATCATGGCAGGTGGAGTTAGGTATTTTTTGGAGTGGTTCATGTGCACTTTGGTGCAGTGGATATCAGCTCAGAATGAGAAATGGGAGAGCTGAGTTTGAATTCCAGTTGAATTTGTTGCATTCATTTACACGTAAATACACTTGGGAAAGGTATGAATCCATCTCTTCTCCCTCCGGCTATGTATAGCATAGCAAGAAAGACTGGGTCTTAGAGCCTTGGTTGGAAACCAGTCTACAGCAGAAAGAAATGGCAACGTACTGCTGAAAATTCTGCCTAGTTAGTTGTGGACTGAAAGAGACATGATCACCGAAGTGTGTATCTTGTATGACATTTAAGTGATTGACAGTTGTTATCATGGCTGAATAACAGGAGAGACTGGGTCTTATAGCCTTGGCTGGCAACCAGTCTACTACAGAAAGAAAATCTTCTGCTTAGTCAGTCATGGATCAAAAGAGACATGATTGCCCAAGCATGTATTACATATGGCACTTAATCAACTGAAGTTGCCTATTATAAGGTTGGCATTTGAAGTCAGATTTTATAATTGACCTCAGGCAGTAAATGTGTTAAAAACTCATTTAATTTGATATATTGATGAATTAATATTTGAAAATTTTTTAACAACAGTGAGGGATTAACAAAATATGTCATCAGTTTTGATGGCAGGTGTAAAATATTATTAATATAAGATTGTAGTGTGGATTAGGGAACTTTTTTGGTATTGAGATTAGGGGATTTTTTAAAAAATATTGTTGGTATTAGTATTTACCTCAAATATATATATTTTTTATTTTTACCAAATGCTCACCCAAGGCCCAAGAGCCACTCATGGTAGCATGTTATTGAATGATGCTGCTTTAGGGACATAAGAGGAGGAAATATATGCAAATTATACGTTGGATAGACAATGGTTAACCTTAGACTTCAAGAAGCATCCTCTTGGAAGACTGTTCCATGCAGTTCTCAAGAAGAAGCTGTCTAAATGAAACTTTCTTCTCCCTACTGGATTACGAATGGGGAAAAGGATTACTCGACTCTGTTTAGAGGGGATGGCTAGCCTTAGCTGTAGAGGTTTGAACTGATGGAACTAAGGAATGTAGCTTATCTGAATATATACCATCAAAATAGTGATAGAGCAGCAACAGGTTTAAGACATTGAGGAAGGGATTACAGTTCATCACCCACAAGGCTGCATAAACAACTTTGCACTATGTCAAGTGATGACTGGGCAATCTAGATATGGCAGAAATACTACATTTTTGGCATGATCTGACATTTTTTAAAGATGGATTTGAGGAAGGGATTACAGTTCATCACCCACAAGGCTGCATAAACAACTTTGCACTATGTCAAGTGAGGACTGGGCAATCTAGATATGGCAGAAATACTACATTTTTAGCATGATCTGACATTTTTTAAAGATGGATTTGAGGAAGGGATTACAGTTCATCACCCACAAGGCTGCATAAACAACTTTGCACTATGTCAAGTGAGGACTGGGCAATCTAGATATGGCAGAAATACTACATTTTTGGCATGATCTGACATTTTTTAAAGATGGATTTGAGGAAGGGATTACAGTTCATCACCCACAAGGCTGCATAAACAACTTTGCACTATGTCAAGTGAGGACTGGGCAATCTAGATATGGCAGAAATACTACATTTTTAGCATGATCTGACATTTTTTAAAGATGGATTTGAGGAAGGGATTACAGTTCATCACCCACAAGGCTGCATAAACAACTTTGCACTATGTCAAGTGAGGACTGGGCAATCTAGATATGGCAGAAATACTACATTTTTGGCATGATCTGACATTTTTTAAAGATGGATTTGAGGAAGGGATTACAGTTCATCACCCACAAGGCTGCATAAACAACTTTGCACTATGTCAAGTGAGGACTGGGCAATCTAGATATGGCAGAAATACTACATTTTTGGCATGATCTGACATTTTTTAAAGATGGATTTGAGGAAGGGATTACAGTTCATCACCCACAAGGCTGCATAAACAACTTTGCACTATGTCAAGTGATGACTGGGCAATCTAGATATGGCAGAAATACTACATTTTTGGCATGATCTGACATTTTTTAAAGATGGATTTGAGGAAGGGATTACAGTTCATCACCCACAAGGCTGCATAAACAACTTTGCACTATGTCAAGTGAGGACTGGGCAATCTAGATATGGCAGAAATACTACATTTTTAGCATGATCTGACATTTTTTAAAGATGGATTTGAGGAAGGGATTACAGTTCATCACCCACAAGGCTGCATAAACAACTTTGCACTATGTCAAGTGAGGACTGGGCAATCTAGATATGGCAGAAATACTACATTTTTGGCATGATCTGACATTTTTTAAAGATGGAGTGTTGCAGCACGATGACATATTTTGTGGTGTTGTACAAAGAAATGATCATTATGAAATCTTTCACTTAAAACAATTTTTCAGAAAAATAGTTTTCCAAGTCCAGTAGCTGTTATAACTCTTTCCCTTACTGATGGCGGCTTCCTTCCTAAATTTTTATTTAAAGTTGTGTGGACCGTCAACATCTTGATTATGTCATCATTTTCTTTTTGAGTTACATGTCCTATCCATTTTAGTTGTTGCTGCTGTTGGTAGTCCTCAAATGATCTCATTTCTCTTGTTTGGTTTCAGTTCATTGTGATTCTGCAGCACCAGTCCACGATGTTTGACGAAAGATGATCCTTGACAAGACTGTCTTTCTTTACTTAAAGTCGTTTTTAAATACGGATTTAAGTGGTTCTACACAACTTATAATTTATTTCTGAACAACTTTAGTGCCATGCATGACATGTATATGAAAATCTCAATCTGACAAGTCTATGTAAGAACATGACTAAATATTCAGGTTGTTTTGGTTCTGTAGCAATTGGTGGCGTTGCATAAAACTACCTCTACTACAGCCTATTCTACATTCAACTTCTTTATATCCTATGCTAAATTTTTTTTATAACTGATCCCTACACTGAGGTATATGAAGTGTTTTGTATTTACTAATTTCATATCCAGAATTTTTATTATGGATTCAGGATAGAAACCATCACAGCTTTCATTCGGATTCCAGATTGATGTTTAGGTTTTGGAAAAGTTAACCATGAATCCTAATTGAATACTTGGTAGAGGATGTTGACATTTTTTATTCAAAATCATTCTTATCCCAACTATAAATAGATATGTCATCACCATAGACAACCAACCACATCATCAGGACAATGGCCTTGGGAGGGAAAACAGGATTGCTGTCTTTTATTGATAGATTTGTTTAGAATGTGATATGGAAGTCTTAAAAGGTCTCTTTACACCTATGCTAGTGAATTTGAAAACAATAGACTAGGAAAAGATTAAATATAGTAGGAGAAACTGATGTCAAAATGAAAATAACACTGATATCTCGCTTTAACAGATATACAGGGTGCAATGGATGAATCGTTGTCTAAATGACCCCAAAATGAAAATAACAGACATCTCATTTTAACAGTTATACAGGGTGCGATGGATGAATGGACATTTAAATGAAGCCAAAATGAAAATAACACTGACATCTCATTTAAATACATTTTTTAAAATCATATCACCCTGAGCAAGGTGGTAATGCCACTGATGTGCAGGGGGCTACATAAGAGTGAAAAGATTGGAGTGTGAACCAGGCGATAGTTTAGTCTTTCTACTCCAATTGAAAAAAAAAAAAAAGAAGAAAATTGAAAAGATTGGAAAAGAGAAAGCCGGAAACCACATCCTAAACAGGGAACAAGGGATGAGCCTCTACACCTGTACAATAGACGTGGGTGGAGTGTGAACTGGGCGATAGTTTAGTCTATCTACTCCATATACGTATATGCTGGATGTGCGTTGTGGTGCAGTGAATATCGACTTGGAATGAAAAATTGGGGAACCAAGTTCGAATTCAAGTTGAATTCTTTTCATTCACTTACACACAAATACCCTTGGGAAAGGTAATAATCGGTCTCTTCCCTCCAGTTATAGGATAGAATGGGTTCTATAGCCTTGGCTGGCAAACAGTCTACTGCAGAAAGCAATGGCAACCTACTGCGAGATAATCTTGTGTCCAGTCAGTCATGTCACTTCCAAGACATGATTGCCCAAAGTATGTATCGTATGGCACTTAACTGATATATATACAATATTACCAAATTCAGAGACTCCTTAGCATCAACAGTAAACACCTTGAGTGAAACATCAACAAGAAGTTTGTTGAGATATGCAATGGTTATGGGTAAGACTTATATTTGTAAATTATTATCTCTAAAATATTCTTATAATCTGAAAATATTTTCTGGCTTTAAATAAACAGCTAAAGGTTAACAAGATATAAAAAAAAATGTAGCAATCTCTATATGTCCCACTTTGGCAAAAGCCTTTGAATAGCTAAGATTGCTTTTGTGATGAATTCATTGTTGTGTGCTTCACTGATTCTGTGTGTATGACAATTAACCCTCTAGGGCCATTCGTATCATATTAGTGGGGGATCTGTTTATTACTTCATAACAATATAGAACTGATCCCCCACTTTATGACAAGTAGAAGCCTTAATTATATTATATTATTAACCCTCTAGGGCCATTCGTATCATATTAGTGGGGGATCTGTTTATTACTTCATAACAATATAGAACTGATCCCCCACTTTATGACAAGTAGAAGCCTTAATCATATTATATTATCAACCCTCTAGGGCCATTCATATCATATTTGATACAGTATGAAAACAAGCCTTGAAAGAAATATTTTCCTGAAAAGTTTTTTAAGAGAAATATTTTATAAATTTCAAATGAAAGCAGTACTGACTGCTCAGTCAATGAATACCAAATGTTTCCTTATAGGGAAATACCAAATGTTTCCTTATAGGGAAATACTGTATCAAATATGATACGAATGGCCCTAGAGGGTTAAAGCATCAGCAGTGGATCTAGAAGAATGAAATCTATACTATTTGTCACCCAGGAAGGTGTTGTTGTTGAGGTGATCAACAACCTTTTTGTTGATGTTTGACTCCAGGTGTTTACTGATGATGCTAAGGAGACATATTTTGATGTAATTGTAACAGAGACAAGCACTTAAATTCGTGAAAAGACTGATACCTAAAATATTTTCTAAGTCTATGGAAGAATTTGGGAAACATTTATTCTTTGGACTGTGGTTAAACAACTTTGCCAAGATTAGATACAGTTCTTGGGGATAGTCACAGGTTGCCTTGTTTTTTACCTGATAATTGTTCTGATGAGCTTTAGTATAATGACTTCAAATATTTAAGTGCAGTACTAGATGGGCAGCTAGGTCTCATAATTTCACTGCTGAAATGGCTAGTTGTTACTGTAAGTTATATGGCTGAGTGGTTAGAATGTTCCCTTTCTGACCATGAGACATGGGCTCAAATCTGATTGTCAGGAAAGTGATTTCTTGATGGTACTGGCCTGAAGGAGGTGATCCTGGTGTGCAGCACGTTTGGAAAGTCCCTGAAAACCATGCTACACGTTGACTCATGCCTTGTGAATGAAATTGGGTAGACAGAACTCTTTTAGAGCCGTCAATGCTTGTGCTAGCATGAAGTCATACGTATTGAGCATGTAGGCCTTGTTGATCACAACACATAATTTGCTCTCCCAGAAACTGTAACGGAGGTTAATTCAACGTAGTTGCAGTATAAACCATAGGCGGGCTGTGGGTGTTGAATAAATACAAATGTGCCTGAGCAAGCCTCTGCAATAGGGATTGGCTAGCCACCGTAGCAGACATGCATATGAGCAGCCTACAATAAAAAAAATAATTCTTTGCTAATAGTTTCTTAAAACAAATTAATCTAGCAGCTAAATCTAAAATCATTAGCTTTCTTCTTGAAGCCTGCTTTTTTTTATCGTCCTTTCTGTTTCTCTCACTATCAAAAATCCTTTGCATCTTTGTGGTTTTATTGCTTTGCTTGCGGGGGGGGGGGGATGATAAAAAAAATTAAAAGAAAAAAATAAATATGAACAGATGTTCGAGTCCTATAGATTATTTTTTGTTGGCAATCACACATTCTACACACCTGCTCTAACCCAATGCAACCTTTCAAAATTGAAGTCATACCATACTGTGTTCAGTAAAGCATTGCTATTTGTAATGAAAGAACTCATACAAGGTCATTTTCTGGCAAACATGGATCTTAGCGCCTGCAAAGAAATAAAAAAAAGGGACGGCTTTTCTATGATTTAAACTACCTTCACCCATTGGCAATGTTTCTTGTTTTAACAAGCGACGGTTAGACTAGTAACAAAATCCAAACAAAAGAAATTGAAATTATACATTTTCTTTGTTCTTTGAGAATTTACAACAAAAATATTATACACTATTTATTTATTAGACTGTTCATTTAAAAAAATAATTTTCTATTTACATTCTTAAAATTGCAAACTGACTAATACAATCCAATGTTTATTATTTATCAATTTATAAAGAAATAAATACGAAAATAAATTCTTTTATTGATGAATTTATAAAAATTTCTTTGAACACGAAAATTTAAATAAACACGATAATGCTAAGTAATTATAATCGTTTTCATATAAAACAGTAAATAAAAAACATTGCATTAAAGATGGTTTACATATTTTGATAGTTATTTTTTATTTTTTAATAAAAAGATTTTTCACATTTATTTCTTTATAAAATTATGTCTTTATAAAAGGAAAATACTTTATTGCAATCTTGTAAATAAACATTGCTGAGGGAATGAACATAGTTAAAATAATAACAGTGTCAATGGAAAAAACAGTCATTTTGAAACACTATTTTTTTTGCAGGCACAAAGGTCCCTGTTTGCCAATTTTTTGGATAATGATAACTGATTCTTTAAATGACATTTTAGTTTACAAAACATTTAGTAGGAAGGTTTTTATTTTCAGATAAGTTTGAAAAGCCTCTTAATAATGCAATGGCAAAAATTATATAAAATTGATCAAAAAATGAATGTAGAGATCAACTTGAATACCATTTAGAAAAGAAAAAAGAAAATACCAGTTAATATTTGTAAAATATGACAAAATTTACTAAACTCAATCTGACCAAAGTCTGGGACACCTAGAGAGGATCAAACTCACAACTAGTCGTAATGATTAAACTAACTTATTAACCATTACTCTGCACAAAGGTTCCCAATGTTATTTGCTAAATGTAGTTCATTTTGGTACCAGGCTATATGCTGGGTAATATATATCATGTTGAAATACTGATCCCTGTAGAATTACCAAAGTTAAGCAAGCCAGGTCAGTACCTAGACGGGTGACCACTTTGGAAAAGAAAACCAGGTGCCGTAAGCTTGGATGTGCAGGTGCCATTATGGATAATGGCTCGGAATTGTTAATTATATTCATTTAGTATGAATTCACCTTTTCTACCCCCATCTATGGGTTAATTAGTAACACTTGTATCAGAAAAGCCATTATTAAAAAAAAAAACTCTTACGATCTAAAAATATTTTTTGGCTTTAAATAACCAGCTTATAAGTCGATAAGCCGTGGAAATATATACAATAAGTGGTGTCAAGAGAATAACTGTTCTTTTGACACACTTTTATTTGCAGGTATGAAAATTAAACATTGACAAAAAAAAAAAAAAAAGATTTTTTTTTTTTTATCTTCATATATCTCAGAATAGGGGGATTTATATTGTCCAATCATTTTGTTTAGCACCAAGGCTACTCAACAGATAGCAGACTAGTTTGAAAGTTGAAGAAAAAGAAATGTGCCCTGAAGAATTAGAAAAGCACTTAGGCATTTGGAACTGTGGTTTAAGTATCCCAGTTTGGAATTAAATAAACAAAAAAAAAAAATATATATATATATATAATTCCAAGCTTGTCAAATTGATTCAAATAAACAGATCTTCCACCTCAATCTCAAACGACTTTCTAGCAATTATGTTATGATTTTAATAATATACAGTGTTGACTGGCACTGTTATGACAAAAAGAATTACATTTTAGCTTCTTTTATTACAAAAATTATGGTTGCTTGAAATGTATTTTGGAAAGCCATTAGTATTTATGGTATATATCAAGTGAATTTTGGTATACACAATAATTAATGTGTCAGTCAGTTGAGTGCCATACGTGATACATGCTTGGGCGATTATCCCACAGTAGGTTGCCATTGCTTTCTGCAGTAGACTGGTTGCCGACCAAGGCTACAGAACCCAATCTGTCCTGTTATTTAACCCATAACTGGGAGGAATAGGCAGATTAATACCTTTCCCAAGGGTATTTGCGTGTAAGTGAATGTAATGAATTCAGCTGGAATTTGAACTCGGCTTCCCGATTTCTCGTTCCGAGCCGATATCCGATGCACCACAACACACATCCGAGCCATAGTTTGATTAAAGTGTTAAAATGTGTACTCTTAATAATTTTAACTTATTTTTGAACAGAAATATTCTTGAAGCATAGAAGCCCTTACTAATTTTGTGTTGATCGCTTTATCTTATTGTCTTCAAAGAACACAGTCATGACACCAATTCTACATGGAATTACAAATCCAGATGTGTCACAGCCATTCCTGATGGCCCTACATTTATCCAAAGAGAACATGGCAAAAAATGGTCTTTAAACTCATGCAAGAAAAGTAAACAAACTTGGGCACAGTGCCAACCAAACTTCTGTCAATATCAACAGAGCATGAGTAGATGGGTCCACAAGTGATCGGACAGTACGAAGGTGGGTCCAGAAATTCCATAATGGTGATGAGAGCCTTGAAGATGAAGGTAGAGGACGGTCATGCAGTCTTGACAACGAACAATTGCAAGCAGTTGTTGAGCAAAATCCACATCAAAGTGTCAGAGAAATTTTGAAATGTGCTTGATGCTCTGTATAACACCAATGATCCCTTTCTTAACCAAATAGTCACTGGTGATGAAAAGTAGATCCTTCATGATAACCATAAATGATCAGGTCAATGGCTTGACCATGATAAGTCCCCCAAATTCAAAATTGCATCAGTAAATGATTATAGTGATTGGTTATCTGCAATTGGTGTTATCCACTACAGCTTTCTGGAAGCCAATCAGAGCATTACTGCAATTAACTTGCTGAAATGCATTCACGTCTGCAAAAAATGATACCTACATTGGTGAATGAATATGGTCCAATTCTGCTCCACAATAATGCATAGCTACATGTTGCAAGAATGACGTTGAAAAAATTCAGACTTGAAATACGAGAGTTTACCATATCCATTCTCATGATCTGTTACCCACTGATTATTATTTTTTAAGCACTTAAGCACATTTTTAAATGGTAAAACGTTTATGTCCAAACCAGAGATGCAATCAGTTTTCAAAGATTTTCTTGTATCACAACCAATAACTTTTTTTTAACAATGAGGAATAAATAATTTCGCCAATCAATGGCAGGAGTGTATAGATGCTCAAGTCTCGTATTTTGATTAATTTCAACATTTCTACAGTTAACTTTTTGAGAATTGTTTCTGAAATTGGCCATTATTTTTATAACAACCTAATATATTTGAAACCTTATTTCTAAGATCTGGTCAAATATACAGATATTTTTTTTTAAGCACCTATCTTCTAACATAAAAGAGTACCAAACAAGCACACCATTTCCTCCAAGGAGTTATGAAATTCAAGGCAGCACTGGCCTTTCTCTATCATTTCTAATTTTGTGTTGATGGATTTATCTTATTGTCTTCAAAGAACACAGTCATGATACCAATTCTACATGGAATTACAAATCCAGACGTGTCACAGCCATTCCTGATGGTCCTATATTTATCCAAAGAGATGCCCTCTAATTCACCTTTCAGAGAACAAAGAAAACCTACATACTCTGGATTTATTGATCTCAATAAGATATCGAAGACGCTTCATGTTTGGCAATTATTGCATCCATCTTAATTTGTTATTTCTCATTGCAACCATCAGATTGTGACTTTGTGATAAACTCATCTTATTTGTTCTTAAAAGTCTGTTTTATTGACTAGACTTAAAGACCCCCCCCCCCCCAGTCATAGAGAACTATTTTCTTTTTCTATTTTTGATAAGATGCAACAATGTTTGTCTATATTTCTGAGATAAGGTAGTATTTACATTATTCAGACTATTGTCCTCGTCTTTGTTGCCATTTGTATGACGTTTCGGCCATTGTACACTCCGGCCTTATTCAGGTGCTAGGAATTCTGAACCGAACCCTTTATTACAATCACTGGGGTATATCATTCTCATTCCTTGTGCAATGCTACGATTAGAAATCACGAGTTATCTCCCTCTAACCCTGCAACCTTAAAGACACATGGCCTAGTGGATATAGACATTGGTTAGTTCCTGCCTTGAGTTGTGAGTTCAGTACCAGGCTACAGCAGTCGTGAACAAGTAACTTGCAGAGTTAGAGAGAGATAACTCGTGACTTCCAATCATGGCATTACGCAAGGAATGAGAATAATATACACCAGTGATTGTAATAAAGGGTTTGATTTGAAATTCCTAGCACCTGAAGAAGGCTGGAGCTTACAATTGCCGAAACGTCATACAAATGGTAACAAAGATGAGGATAATAGTCCGAATAATGTAAATACTGCGACAATGTTTTAATGGTATTAGATGGAGATGTGTTCCTGAAGAAGGAAATTGACAATACTATATTTGAATTTTGGATTTCTATTGCCCAATGGTAGACAGGATCTAACAACATTGGTTCCCAGTTAACGAACCCCACAAAGCTATTATTTAATTTTTATAATGAACAAATAAAATTATAAAAAAAATGAAAAATACATGTGTAAGTTTTTAATGTAGTGAGTCACAAGTAAAGATCTGGGTCCCAACTATAATTTCATAATTTTTATGCTAAACTGCAGAAATTGTTTTAGCTTTTTTTTTCTTTTGATAAATTCTTAGATGAGTTTTTTTTTTATCAATTTTTTTTGTTTTTTTTTTAAGAAACGACTTAAAATTATATATTTGTAGATATTTATTTATTTTTCAACGAATCTTGATTAATTCTTAGTCGAGATTTTTTTTTTTTTAATAGCCGTTCGACAAGTAAATTGTTTCATATATTTTTGGACGAGTTCATGTACGGTTCGCCTCTTAATGGAAAGTAGCTCTGACTGTCACCAATCAGAAGCATTTGCAAGGTTTTGTACTGGGCCCAAACAAATTTTTTCCAGTGTCTGAAATCGCTTATTGAGGGTGGACCAGAGACTGATCATCTCTGGTCGGGTCGGCGCGGCGAAGGGGGGGAATGATGTTGAGAGACCCAAAACCCCCTAGTGATCCAAACAAAGACATCACTGATGACACCCTCTAGTGCCCCCACTACGGTGCTTATGTTTGAAACCATCCCAAAAATAATCTTAATCATGTCAGATACTAAAATTGACAGAATGACAGTTGTGAAAAGAAAAGAAAAAAAAATGAAATAAATTCAAAATAAAATTAGCATTTACACTTAATTGTAGTTCAATTAAAAAACTATATTTTTCTTTATAACAGAACAAAAGTTTTTTTTTTTTCTTTTCTTTCATGTAAATCAATAAATTAAAAACAAAAAACACAAACACTAAAGCAATGGTTGGCAAACTTCAATGAGTTCAGGCATAAATTAAAAAAAAGAACAAAAAAGTTTTTCGTAAGGCAACACTGATGTCTATTTGATGTCACCCACTTCCCAATGAAAGAAGGAAAAAAGAGCAAGTGAAAGAAAGTGAAAGAAGGAAAGGGTAAGTAAAGGAAGGAAGAAAAGAAACGTGAAAGAAAGGAAGGAAGGAAAAGTGAGAGAAAAATGGAAAATGTGTAAGAAAAAAAAAGGAAAGGACGAAAAAGTGAAAGAAGAAAAAGAGTAAGTGAAAGATAAAAGATGAATGAAAACAAAGGAAGGAAGGAAAGAGTAAGTGAAAGATAAAAGATGAATGAAAACAAAGGAAGGAAGGAAAGAGTAAGTGAAAGATAAACGATGAATGAAAACAAAGGAAGGAAGGAAAGAGTAAGTGAAAGATAAACGATGAATGAAAACAAAGGAAGGAAGGAAAGAGTAAGTGAAAGATAAACGATGAATGAAAACAAAGGAAGGAAGGAAAGAGTAAGTGAAAGATAAACGATGAATGAAAACAAAGGAAGGAAGGAAAGAGTAAGTGAAAGAAAGAACTAGTAAAAAGTATTTAAAAGAATATGTGGAATATATTGCTATTCATGGGAAGCTTTAGTTGCATCCCTGGGTCAAGATTTTAATGTGTCAGGGACATGGGACACACACACACATCAGCATCTCTGCCTATGCAAAGAAAGGGTATAAATGAAATTTTTGTGGAGGAGAGGAAAGAAAAACATTTTAGTAATTACTGTACACAGATTGTACATTTTACTGGCAGTCAATACCAAATGAAAATACAGAAGGTAATAACTTAATTTTTTTTTTTAAATTTGATTGGTTGATGTTTTTTTTTTAAATTTTATCTCACAATTTATACATTAACAGATAGTTTAAAAGCACAATAGAATATTGCATGCAGTCCACTATATTAACATAACTCCACTAATTCGCTAAAATATCAGCAATGCTATAAAGAAAAAAAAAAAAACAAAAAAAAAACACCCTAAACCTAATAAAAATACTTACTGTCAAAATACTTGTTAAGAGAAAAGACCAAAGAATATATTTTCTTTTTTTTTTTTTTTTTTTTTTAACAATTAAAATTATTTTTTCCCCTTTTTAGAATGTTTTGAATTTTTGTTAAAAGATCCAGAAGTGGGGCAAAGATTAGTGTCGGTAATTTGAGCAACTTTTTTGCAATGAAAAAACACACTCTTGAAAAAAAAAAAATCAAATAATTGCCGAATTTTAATGAAACTTTTAGGACTTATACAAAAATGAATTATTTTAAAAATTTTTATTATTTTACATCTGTACGTGGGTGTGTCCCATTTTATGCCATTTTTCAGAAATTTAATTTTGTCCCGCTTAATGTTTATATTAGTTAAAAGCAAAACTCCCTGAAAAATATAAATTAATTTTTTTTCTTTTGTACAACTAGATCACCAGATATGGAAACTCTGGTCTGAATTGTAAAATAAAAAAATTTCAGTAAAGCTAAGACACTATTTAATTAGAAAAGATTTTATGAATACAATATATTATAGACAGTCTTATGGGAAAAAAAAAAAAAAAAAATTCAATAAGTAACAAATTTTTACAATGGTTTACATTATAAATTATTCCTAAAATTCTAAAATAAAGTTTTTTTTTTAAATTTCTGTATTATTTTATCCTGATTAGGAGATATGATTAAGTAAAACTATATTTACTAATAAATGGAAAACTTAGTACATTAACTCCGAGAATTTTAAAATCATTTTTTGTGTATAAACGTGCCAATTTTTGTAAATCCATAGATGAAATCAGAAAATAAGAGCAATAACTAGAGTAAATTTAAAGCCTAAGTGCCTAAACTTCAATAACTTACAGAGATTATTGGGTAGTTAAAAATTATATAAAAAGGTGCTGACATTATAAAGTAAATTTTAGATATAGCCCCCACTTAAAAAGAAAAAAAAATTAAACTTCCATGTCATTCAAGTTTTTTACCGTGTTAAAATGCATTTCTGCAATATTTTAAACTATATTCTTTTCAAATCAGATTGATTAAACTTTAAATCTTCATCAAATAAAGTTTCAGAAAGGTATTTTATTTGTTAAATATTTTTTAATAGAAAATTACATTGCAATGAAAGGTGGCTAAAAGCTTAAAATTAGCAATTTCAAAATGAAAATGGCATCTAATCAATTTAAAATAGTTTGAAATATAGCAAAGTATTTTGCTTATTGGAAATATTAAATTTAATCTAATAGCTTGAAATTAAAACTAAAATAAAAGCTTCAAGGATTTTTCATCTTTAAAAATTTATTTTAAAACCTTAGATATTGTGAATCTGTAGAGGTATTTCGTTATAAGAAATGTGTTCACTATCACCCAGTTCACACTCCACCCACGACTATTGAACAGGTGAAGAGGCTCATCCCTTTTTTCCTGTTTAGAATGTGGTTTCTGGCTTTCTCTTTTCCAATCTTTTCATTCTTACATAGCCCCCTGCACATCAGTGGCGTTACCGCCTTGCTCGGGGGTGATATGATTATAAAAAAAAAAAAAAATTATGATGCAGTGGATATTGATTTGCAATGAGAAATCAGAGAGCCGAGTTCAAATTTCAGTTGAATTCATTGCATTCACTTACTCACAAATACCCTTGGGAAAGGTATTAATCCATTGCTTCTCTCCCCAGCTATGGGTTAAATAGCAGGACATTGAGTTTTATAACCTTGCTTAGCAACCAGTCTATCTCAAAGTAATGGCAGGCTACTGTGGGAAAACCTTCTGCTCAGGCAGTCATGTCTCTTTCGGGACATGATTGCTCAAATCTGCCAATTGCTTCTGCATCCAATTCATCTAACAAAAGTTCAATGGACAGCAACATGTACTTTTTAACCTTGTTTTCATGATCTTTAGTTTTGAAAATGTCCTCTCATTTACTTTGGGCTTGCGTAACTGAAGACTTTATAAAGTTCCAATTCATTTATAATGCTAACTTAAAAAAAAAAAAAAAAAAAAACATCAATTCACCCCAAGCAAGGCAATAATGCCATTAAGTTGATAGGGGCTCATTAGTGAAAGAATAAAAAACTTTAGGAGCCAATAAGCCTAATCTTAAACAGGCAACAAGGGATAAACTTCCTGTTCAAGAGTAGAGAGGAGTGTGAACTGGACAATTGCTGTTTCTTTATTTTATTTTTATTAGATATAGAATGCCCACTACTGTTGCACCCACTTTCACACAAGTGTCCTTCAGAAAGGCATGAATCCATCTCTTCTCTTCCAAGTTAAATAGCAGGAGTGACTGAGATTTTTCAGCCTTATGTTACATTTCAAAATTATGAAGACAACAGGAAACCACTCTACTATTTCCCCACTAAGCTATGGCAATTGACAGAAAATAATTAAAAAAAGGGAATTTGTGGAGAGCCATAACTACCTACATCCTGAAGGGCATATTTAAAGAGTATTAGTATTTGAATTTTTTAAAATGTAGCTAAAGTCAATAAGCTGTATATATAAAAAAAAAAACAAAAAAAAACACAACAGATTAATTAAATGTAGCAAAGTGGAGTAACTATTGAATCAATTGTTACATTTAATGCAAGGAAAGGTGAGTCACTGTGCTGTGCCAAAAGAGGTGGATTCATCAGCAATCCACCTCACATATTTAAAAACCTATTTGTTCATGCACTGAATACTGTTGGCATATCTGGTTTGATGTTCCTGCTGTACATCTAGAGATTCTTGACAAAATCCAGAGAACGGTTTGTAATAATGCAATCAATCCTGACATAATCTGGCTTCCCTGTCTGTCCCACAAATATTTTTAGGCTATCTGCTCTCATGATCTTTTTTTCTCTCTGGTGCCTCAATTACATGAATCTAAGCATGCTACTGGATTGGCAATTAGGTCTCACCATTCAACTATCTCAATGCAACTGTCACTTCTACTCTAACAATCTATTCCTATTTGTTTCCTTGATAACTATAATCTTCATAAATTCAAATACATTTTGAACACTGTTCCTTTCTTCAATCTTCTTATTCAACCTTCTCATTCTATTTCACTCGCCATAAAAAAAAAAAACAAAAAAAAAAAACAAAAAAACACCCCCCCACCAACACTGAGTGGACCAGAAGACCATTCATAAAAGACTCAAGCATTAGCACCCAACTAATTAGGTGTACAGCAACAATATGACCATACAGTGTCATAGGACTGATAATTATTACCTACCCACATTTTAAACGTCTTCTCCCAGATTGTTGTTAAACAAGAAACATAGATAAAGAATAAGGCTTCGGGGAAGATCCCCATTTTATTGCTTTATTCAGGCCTATCGATAAGATAATGGATATAGGCAAGAAAAGCTCAATTTCCACTCAATTGTTTCATTTACTTTGCACTGATGATGTTGGAAAAGACACAAATCCATTTTCCTCCAGCCATGGATTAAATAGTAAGGTAGACTGGACCCTCTAGCCTTGAGATTGGCAATCAGTCTAGGTGAATGAAAACTGCATTCAAAACCAGCCTACATCGAATCAATAGCTACATCTACTGCTAGGAAGGTTGGGTCACTGCATCAGCCAAGGTTTTCTCTCAGTAGAATCCATCTTGAACATATACAAATCTACATCGCCCGTGCATTAAATACTGTTGCCATATCTAGTCAGGTACTCCTGTTATTCATCTCAGGGTTCTTTACAAAATCCAAAGAAGAATTTGCAATGTAACTGATCTTAATTCGGCAGCTCAACTTCAGTCAGTGGCTTTCGTCTTTTATACAAATATTTTCATGGCTTTTGCACTGATGAGCTTATCTACCTGGTGGCCTATCTACATGAATTTATTTGAGCTACTAGATTGGCAACTAGGTCCCTCCCTTTTACTGTGAAATTTAAGTGCCACTTCTATAAGTTTCTTTTCTTGCACTTCCCGCCTGTAGAACTCCCACTTGTATACCTGCTTCCTTGATGGCTACAAGTGCAATGTCGATCATCATCTTTTATCTCCTTCATTGCCATCTTTCTCCCACTGCTTGGGGTGAAACAATTATTAAAATTTTTTAAATGAAGCATCAATTGTTGCTATAAATTTCTTTACTAATTTTTCTTTCATTTTATTTCTGTTGCTGGTTTCATAGTAAAAGTCTCAATCATAAATTTCTTAGATGAATTGTTTGTAAATAAGCAGTGAAGAAATGTCAATGTAGAACAGCAATCTGAAAGTGGCTGCAAACAGAAATAAGGTGAAAGAATTATTCATCAAAAAATGGTAGCACCCAGTAACAACCAATGCTACAGGTAAGTGTCTGTTCATATCAAGCTATCTTGCCCAAGACTGCCACCGTTTTTATAACAGTAGTGGCGCTACAACTCTAATGAGTACGCATATAGACATACACAGAAATCTGTTGAGTGGGTGAGGGAAGTCCTCTGATTGTAACTTGCTGACCAAGCAACAGTTTCAAAAATATCACGAAGAAATAGAAAGCCGTTCGAACCTGTAGAAAATTTAAGGAAAAGTGGACACAGGAAAAGTGAGCTTAAACAGATTAAGCTTTATTTGAGGAGTAATCAATTATGACTAAAAGCCAAATTCAAATATGCATAAACAAAGAGAAAAAAAAATTGAAAAAAAAAGAGAGAAGAGGTTTTCTTCGTCATTTTTATAAGTTTTTTTTTTTTTTTAAATGGCAGAGCAAAACATTAAAATTCTCATTTTATTTCTTTATTTTTTAATTTTAAAGAGATCCACCCAGTTTTAAATCAGATGCCAACAGACCAACCTGATATAACAGGGTAGCAAGATGCAAGGAACAGGGTGGATGTACCCGCTGTCACCTTGATTTTTTTTTTTTTGAAAAAGAAAACACTGAACAAATATGTGTGTGTGTGTGTGTGTGTGTGTAGTGTCCAGTGTTTTGTCATCACCTGAGGTTATTCAAGGTCACAAGAGGGAGTGGGGGGAGAAAAAAAAATCACAGTTTGAATACGTGAAATGCATCCACACTCTTCTGAGCACCAAGTAACACTATTGAGAAAAATAAAAAATAAAAATTACAAAAATTAAATTAAAGTCATATCTCAAAAAGACAGGAATTATATCATTTTGTTATAATTCCTTCCCCTCAATTTTTAAGAATTCTTGCAGAATCATTTTTGTTTCACTAATTTAGCAAGAAAAAAAAAAAAAAAAAAAAAGTCAGTGAAGAGGAGAAAACATTTTCATTGGGACAGTCATGTTGGATATTTTACACACACATATATATATATATATATATATATATATATATATATAAAATAAACACACGTGAAAAAAAAAATGACTAAACACATAAGAAAAAAGGAATTTCAATACACACATTTACTTTCATATATATATATATATATATATATATATATATATATATATATATATAGACAAAAACTATTTAATACAGATGCCAACATTATTTACAGGCACGCATTTTCCTTTAACCACATATTTTATATTAACTTAGTAAATTTTCAACATTGCAAAATTTTAGGTCTGAGAGGGAGAATAAAACATCTTTATTACAATTTAAATATCCATCATAATGAACTTGCCAGGAAGATGGAAAAGGGGGCAACTTTTAGATTGCGACATAGCCTTAAAAAAAAAAAAAATGCTGAGAATTTTAGAAGTATTATTAGAATATGAGGTCTGGCAAAAAGTTTCAGCATGCATTCACTCTTAGACACTCACCAATCTGCTTTCATTCACTTTTTAATACAGAGGAGGGGAGATAGAGAGGAAAGAGGGCACGTGTTTCGTTTACCAGTGTGTAAATCCATAGATGCATATCAGTTTACAATTGCATGTATAGAATCTGAAGAGAATAGCCTACTTGAGACTGTCACACAGCATTTTAGATCATAAATATATTGCAAATTTGTAAGCCCCTTTTAAAGAATGGAACAGTGTAAGGAAGTGAACAAAAATTGAGAGAAGTAGGGAGAAGGGGAGTCAATAACAGCTAATGTTTATTTTAGAAAAAGAAACACTTACTCTCTCTTTGTAACCCGGTGCACAAAAAGAAGCAAGGGGAGAGGAGGAGAAAGAGAAAAAAATCTTTATATTTAGGACAAATAATTTGATTTTTGGTGATTGTCACGATGACAGAAAAAGAAAAAGTAATGAAATTTTGTTTTGTATTAACACTACCATCAGAGGGGGGTGTGTGTGTGTGTGTGTGTGTGTATATATATATATATGCTACAAATCAATTGGTAATAAATATTTCGCAGCTAAGCTGCCACTCCTCAGACCCAAATCATACAACAGTTAATGTTTAAAATCATAGAGAAAAATCGATGAGTGTCCGCATGTGATGATTTTCTGGGTGATTTTAAACATTAACTGTTGTATGATATGGGCCTGAGGAGCAGGGGCTGAGCTGCAAAATATTTATTACCAAGTGATTTGTAGAATATCCCAAAAATTTTCCAAGATTATATTACTCTTAAATTAAATAAAAATTTTAACATCATTGAGTTCTTTTGAGTTTGTCTCTATTGGAATTTACCTGACAAAAAAAAAAAATATATATATATATATATATATATATATATAGAGAGAGAGAGAGAGAGAGAGAGAGTGAGTGAGTGCTCAATTATATGTATTGGAATCCAACAAGATAGGAAACATGTCTAACATCGTTCACTTTTATTAAAAGATTCTTCAGAAATCAGCTTAAAGACAAAAAAATGAATTTTTTAAAAGTTTTACAAAGAGACCACATACTGGAATATTGTTTGGAGTTGATTATTTCAGTATACGGCCTCTTTGTAAAAAAATTAATTTCCCATCTTTAACGTGATCTCTGAACAAGTTTTAATAAAAGTGAAAGATGTGAGATTGAGACATATTTCCTACCTTGTTCTTTGCCCTAGCGTGCACACACACACACACACACATCAAGAGATAAATATAGATTTAAGGCTAAAATTCTATCAAGGTTTCTTATTTTATTTTTGTTTGAAGAATTCTGGAGTCTCCAGCTGCATCACAACATTTTTTAAGTCCCTTATAAAATATCTAGAAAATAAAAGTTAGCTAGCAAAATTTTCCTTCTGGGGGGAAAACTTATTTGAAAACATACATACATACATATTCACTTCATTACAAAGAATGTTTCAGCCATGTTGAACACAATACAATTCTCAAGATTAATTTGATTCGCTCATCCACCAATCATTGGTTATAGAAGCTGCCAAGTATGGTGTTTGAAAATAAATTTAATGGTACAAGTTAGAACTATTTACCAGTATAATCCAAGACTGGACTTCTGAGTATGATCCAATGATTCACAAGACATGCAAATCTTTTGGAAAAAAAAAAGTTCATTTCTTTACAAGAATTTTCAGGTCAAAACAGAAGTTTTAAGATTTGACAGAAAGATTTCTCAAACAGAGAATCGTACTGTACAGATGTGCGTTGTGATGCAGCGGATATCAGCTAGAAACGAGAGTCCAGAAAGTCGAGTGAATTCCAGTTGAATTCGTTGCATTCACTTACATGCAAATACCCTTAGGAAAGGCATTAATCTGTTGCTTCCCTGCAGCTATGGGTTGAAAAGCAGGACAGAGTGGGTTCTATAACCTTGGTTGACAACCAGTCTACCACAGAAAGTAATGGCAACCTACTGCAGGAAAATCTGCCCAATCAGTCATGTCTCGAAAGAGACATGATCGTCCAAGCACATATTACATATGGCACTTAACTGACTGTATAGTAGATTTTAAGCTCAAATACATTTTTTCAGGATTTATTTGCTATGGGGAAGAAAAAAAAATTTGTTTTCTATGTACAATTTCTGAAGACATCTGCTATTTTGAATCCGTCTTTCTCACAATAAGCTTCAAGTGTTCTTTGACTTTGCTGTGATAAATAACAATCACTACCATCAACTGCAAAATAGAATAATTTTTTTTACAATACATAAAGGTATTTTAAAATGAACTTTATTGTATTATTCTCATGAGCTTAATTAAACTAATCTTTCTCTAAATACTGTGAATAAATAGATTCTATCTCTGAGATTAGCATTTCCTTTTTTGCATTACTTGTTCTGAAATGAATGGTCCTCCCTGACACATTAACATTTATATGGGCCATGTAATGTTCTCTGAATACAAATTTATAAAAATGCAATAAAATATGTATTGAAGTAACATTTAAAAAAAAAAAAAAAAAAAAAAAAAAAATTAATAAATTTGGCCACATATTCTGCATATTCAGTTTAAAGATTTTCAACAAATATATACATATAATAGAATGTAATGTCAATATTTTTGAGATGAGGTATTGTTCGCACTGTTATCTTTGACATATTCAAGTTTTGAGCATTGTACGCTTCAACCATCTTCAGGTGACTGGAATTTTGATCACCTGGAAGTGTCATGACTCAGAACAATAACAACCTACTCCAATGATCGAAATAAAGGGTTCAGTTCAAAATTTCAGTCACCTGAAGAAGGTTAGAACATACAATGACCGAAATGTGAATATGACAAAAATGAAGGCAACAGCCCGAATAACGTAAATAATATGATAGCATGTATGAAGAAAAAAAAAGTACAGGGGAAGAAAGAAACAGACCATATTTCTATTAAAATGAAATAAGCCTTCTGACAATAAAATTTGTCTACCACACCAAGGAGAATTTAAGAAAGATATTTGTTAAAGAGAGATACCTGATACCTACATAGGATGATTACTCACCCCTTGTTAAGATAATATATTTTTTCTTAACTAAGCAATTGGAGTTTGATAATTTTCAAAATGTATATACAGGATATGAGTCCAAATAAAAAAGACTAACTGAATTTTTTTTTTAAAAATGCAAATAACCAAAGAGAAATAAAAATAGTCTATATTAATTATTCTGGAGACAGGTACAGAATGGATTGTATATAAAAAGAGTTATTCTGCTTTAAAAGCAAGATTGGATTTTATTTTTTTTATTATTACTTTATTTTACAGGAATGTCGATCAGAGATCAGGTTTTTAATTAAAAAAAAAAAATAAAATAAAAAAATAGGGAAAGAAAACTAGGCAAGTTAGAAAGAAACAATACTTTTTTTTTAAATTTTTTTTTGCAGTTATTAAAAAAAGCATGTTAATTTTTTGTATTTCTTGAAAATATTTATTGTCAATGACCTTTGTTAAACCAGAGATTTAATGGGGAGAAGGGCATTATATAAAGCATAAAAAATGAGGGAGGGAGAGAGAAAGAAAAAGAAAAACAAACAGTCTATCATCATGTACATTATTGTTGCTTCTCCAAGGTACAGGCAACACTGTAAAATGCTTTTTACAGTGGGTGTGGGGTGGGGGGAAATAAATGAATAGAGAGACCCAACCAAGTTTTCTGACACAAGTACACTCATATAAAGAACCACAATATTTTGATCTGTGAACTCATCTTTTTCAGGTAGAACACATGCCTTTGATACTGGATGATACACAAAACCAACAGGAGTGTGCGCTATACTGATATGTTGCAATATGTTCAAGCATTCCTATAATTCATATTTTTTTTTTTTTGTAATATATTTCAGAGCGATAGTCTCCAAGGAAAAAATCTTTTGTCATATTGAGAAAGAGAATGCAGTCAAGTGGAGAGAGAGAGACCCCAGGAAAAGGGAATTTAAGATTAATTCTTAGGTACAACTACAAAAACATAACCAGTGGAAAGTTAAAAGTGGCAAAAAGAATTAATTCCACTGCAAAAAAAGAAAAAAAAGAAAAAAAGAAAAGATGATTTTGAATGAAAAGCCAGATACAAAGAAGTTTTAAAAAATAGCACTATATCACTGTGTGTGGTGTGTGAAAGCAGAGTGATCAGTAATTGATAAGGGTTTATTTCCACATGGAGATCAGATCACTTATCAAAAACATTGTGGCTTAGAAGCAAAAACCAGCGGACAAATCCAGATTAAAAAAAAAAAAAAAAACCTATTGGATTTGAACAATTTATTTTAAAAAAATAAAAGACAAATAAGAAATGCCTATGCACACAAAATGGAGAGACTTGTGGCAGATTAAAAAAAAATTTTTTTTTATTTTTTATTTTTCACCTAGTTTCTTTATTTTTGTAGAAATTAGGTTTTCTTTGGGTTTTATTTTTTCTTCTTATTTTGCAAATAAGGAAGAATAAGCGCCATGGCTCCTCACATGAGGGAGAAGGTACAGAAATCCTACAACACTGAGAAAATATGATTGGTATCTTAAACTGGATTGAAGAAGATAAAGGAAACGAACAATTGTTACATTACTTTCCTTCCATAAAACAGAAAATAAAAGGTGTTATATCATTGATCATAACATCAGCTGTGTCAATATTTTTATATATATATATATATATATATATATATAAAATTTATTTGTTTAAACATTATTTTGAATGGATACTCGTATTTGAATAGATACTTTTTTTTAAAATAATTAAACAGCATATTTATTTACATCTACTGGACTAAATAATCAAGAAATCTTGTTAGGAAAATGTGTGTCCTTCAGCAGGATTTGAATTTGCGTCCGCTAGCAGAAACCGTCATTAGACCTGACATGTCTTAACCACTCAACCACACAAAACTTATGGTCAAACAAAGATTTCTAATAAAATTTCGCAATTATTCAGGCTGGTAGATGTAAATAAATATACTGTCTAACTATTAAAAACAGAGCATCTACTCAAATATGAGTATCTATTAAAAATAATGTCTAAACAAATAAATTAAAAATATGTCAGAGTTAATCCAATTGTAACGAATTTTGATTTATATATATATATATATATATATATATATATAAAAATGCAATCTTCACAAAGAGAGAAGAGCATGAACAGATTGGGAAGGGGGAGGTGGTGGTGGTTGTAGCTGTTGGCAACAAATGTTTAATAGTACTTGTTGTAGTGGTGGTGGTGGTGTAGGAGAAGTTGCTTCTTTCCCCACTGCTAGAGTTGTAAGAGAGAGAGGTAGACAGAGAGGAGCTACTGTGTGCAAGAGTAGACAGTCCCATCTTGGGGCTGTGATAACTTCTGATTCTCCTTCGCCATCATCAATCGCCTTATTTCAGTTAGTAAATGTTTGAGTGTGTAGTTTTTCTGCCAGCGATTAAGAACATCCATTTTTTTTCCGGTCAACCTGAAAAGATAAAAAAAAACAACACAATAAACAGGTATTTATTAAAAAAAACAACCCTCTCTCTCTCACCCTATATATATATATATATATAGTTAGTGAAATTTATAACCATTGAAAACAAGTAAAACAGGGTGAAGAAAACCATAAGTGATACATTTAATGTGCCCCTATGTTAAATTAAAATAAATTGGACTTTTTCAAAACGAGTTTTGTGAAAAATTATTGGCAATTTAAAACTACTAAGAGTTAAAACATTTCAAATATGCCTTCATGAAACACTGAAGTGGGTATGACTGAAATGGCTCAGCTAAATGACAAACAGCCACATTAATGCTATTAAAACAATATCTCGATGATATCGAGCACTTTAACAAAAAACCTGGTTGCCTAAAATGCCTTTCTACCATTAAGATAGTCAGTCAGTCAGTTAAGTGCCATACGTGATACACGCTTGGGCGATCATGTCTCAAAAGAGACATGACTGACTGGGCAGAAGATTCTGCGGTAGACTGGTTGTCGACCAAGGCTATAGAACCCATAACTGGAAAGAAGAAACGGATTAATACCTTTCCCAAGGGTATTTGCGCATAAGTGAATACAATGGATCCAACTGGAATTCGAACTCGGCTCCCCGGTTTCTCGTTCCAAGCCGATATCCACTGTACTACAACGCGCATCCATTAAGATAGTAGAAGGGGGGAGAGGCAATTTTGGCATCATTATTTCTTATCATATAAATATAACTCACCTCTCCCCAAAAATAGGGAGTGAATAGTAATTCCTGGAGGGTCATTCAGCCTTAGGAACTCTGGAGTCATGATGCTGAAGGTAACATCAATTAGCTAAATGACTGGCACACACACACACACTATAAGAATGTAAAAAAAAACAAAAAAAACAACACAAACAAACCCCCCCACCACTGTTCATGCATTTACTTTTATAAAGAGTGCTCAACACAGAGTAGAGCTTAATATTGTAATTTTGTTATTACAATAGTTTATAAAAGCATTATATCACTACACAAATATTTTTGTGTAGTGATATACTTTTATGAACCATCATAACAAAATTACTATATATATATATATATATATATATATATATACACACACACACAAATGTAAAAGAATGAAGAATAAAATTGCAACATTGAAAACAATTTAAAACAAGGCAATATAAAAATAGAGAAATATATATATATATATATATACTCTGTTTTCTTTTAAGAAAAACTTTAAACACCGGTCATATTTCCGTAATAAATTTATTTCAGTCAATAATTGTTGTGGATGACAAATGAAGGCTCAGTAAAATAAAGAGGTGCCCAACTTTTCCCCAAGACCTGCAGGTTTTAGACAGATAGAACATATGATTGAATCATTTCGCACAAGTGGTTGAAGATCAACTGCCACATGTTTCTGTAAATGGCTTGATTTACTGTGTACGACAAAGCAATTCCCCAGGAAGAAATAGGGATGGTGCATTGCTTCAGATTTTCTTTGAAATGCAAGAGTGGCCTTTCAACTTTACTTGCTTGTTAGAAATTGGCCAAAAAGAGAGGTATTATGCCCAGCTGAGTTGGATTTTCAATAGAATGGTTTCAATGCCAGTTAAGATGCATTTAGTCAGAACTTCACTGTTTCTCATGCAATCACCCAGTTTTTGGTTGCAGATAACATAGGCATTGCATGTGGGAGGCATCAAGTTGATTGACATGTTGTCAGTACAGAATCCAAGATTATGAACCATAGAGTAGTTCTGTCAGTACCAATCAATTTTCAGTGACTTGTACACATCCATTTTCACCTTTAGGGTATTCCAAAACCTGTGACTCTTCACTAGACTAGCCTTTCCAATCCTGCATTCATTTTTTTTTTTTTTTGCTCATTTTAGCATCTTTTGATTCAATGAAGCCGAGATAGGTGAAAGAAGAAATGATTTTCAACACTTTTTCCATCGACATAAACAGTGAGAGCAACAGCTGGGCGATAGGCTGATGGACAAATTCTGTTTGTTTACGCTGATGGTCAGACTGAAAGCTTTTGATGCAGGAGAGAATTTGTTAATGATCCATTGCATATCCTCAAGAGTGTAAGCACAATCATATGCAAAAAACAGGTTACAATCCTCTTAGTTCTTGCTTTGAACTAGTGTTGAATGAACAATCCGCTACTTGTCCTAAACCCAAATATCACATCATCTTTAGCACTCTCAAATACCATTTACAGCCTGATAAAATAACAAGCAAATAAGCTAGGAACAAGAAGACAAAATTGTTTTGTTCCATTTTTGATGATGAATGGGTCAGACACTTCTCCACTGGATCCAACTGAGGTCATCATCCCCTGATGGAAAAACATGATGTCACTGAGCATCCTTTCAGGAACACCCAGCATCCAACTCAAAGAGCATCCCTTGAAATGGTATCAAAGGCTTTAGTGAGATCAATAAAAGTAATAAACATGAAGATGGAGGGGGGAAAGGGGGGTGAAAGGCTCATAAACATTAGTGAATGGCTGATCATTGGATAACGGAATTATTTGTGAATGAGGCTATACTGTTTTAACCTAGAAGGGGACATTAGGTCATTTTTATATATACAATGACCAAACTACTCTATGTGCATGTGTGCCTGATAAGAAACAAATAGGAAACATTTATAAATTTAACATATTTGGCTTTTTTTAATTTTCATCAGAAAATGAAGTATAGAGGAGAAAATAGTTCTAGTATTTTTAACTTTTGTGTTTGTTTTCATTGGTTAAGTAGACCTCATGTGCATTTGTCTTGCCAAGTAGCATTCAGGTGTATAATTCTTATATCATAATTTTAGTTTGTCTATCCATGATTTAGTATGTGTGAGCATCTAGTAGATATTTTTATGTCTGAAGGTTTTGTGTGAGACTAACAGAATTTAGTTTACACTGGTTGTAACTTAAATGATTATTAGACAGTGTGTGTATATGTTTGTATCAATGACAAAGTGGGGGAAAGTTTATGTGGCACCCCCACCATGTCACGACATGGATTTTTGTAAAATTGTTCTGGTAAATAAAAATTTATATATATATATTTATATATGAGAAAATGAGACACAAAATTGAATGCCCTTTGCTATTGCTTTTCTATCTATATAACTATCAGTTTCTGCAGTAGACTGGCTGCCAGCCAAGACTATAGAATCCAGTCTGTCCTGGAGGGAAGAGACCGATTAATACCTTTCCCAAGAGTATTTGTGTGTAAGTGAATACAATGAATTCAACTGGAATTTGAACTTGGCTCCCCAACTTCTTGTCCCGAGCTCATATCCACTGCACCACAACACTGAAAATTACATTCTATTATTGCTAGATTATGAATATCTTATGCTACTTTAGTAGTATGAGATATTCGTGATACCTAAGGTCTAAAATTAATTTTTATAAATCGAAAAGCTTTGAGGCTTTCATTTTAGATTTAATTGAAAGCTAAAGGATTAAATTTACCATTTTCAGTAAGCAAAATACTCTGGTGTATTTCAAACAGAAATCATATTGATTGGAATTGAGTTAAAAAAGAAAATTTTTTTTCTAAAATAGCTGATTAACACCCCTGCGTCTTTTATTGCAATGTAAATCTATGTATTAAAAAATCTTCCTAAAATAAAATATACTTTTGAAACTTTGACGAATATTAGCCAATTTAAAGTATAATTAATCTGATTTGAAAAAAAAATATTTAAGTTTAAAATAACACAAATGTACTTTTAAAACAAAACAGAAGGTGTGTTTTTAACTGACATTACCATGTTTTATGTAATTGATGAGGCAATGACAGGTGATTACATAATGATTGTTGTTCTATGGAGGTATTATCTGCAAAACAATTTAAGAAAATGACATGAATGCTTTTTTTAAATATAATTTTTAAGTAATCAATCTTAAAAACAATGTTAGGAAATATTCTTTGTAATCTAATTTTAGGAATGTTGACTTTAGATTTACTATAGTCATTGCTCTTATTTTATGATAATGTTGTGTATGGTTGACCATATTTTCAAAAATGGGCACGTTACATATTTTCGATACATGAAAAAAAAAATTGAAATTTATAAAAGTCTTGGTGCAAAATGATTATTAGGCCTTTTCAATTTTAGAAAATTAAATATATTTTTCACTTAATATCACCTAGTGAGATTAAACAAATGTAGAATTTTAAAAAGATCTGTAAAAAAAAAAAAATTATTATAATTTAAAAAATTCATTATGCAGAGGAAAATTTTTTTCTTAAAACAATGATGCCCTTACTAAATCTTATTTCTAAACACAACTAAAAGTTTTTCTAATTAAATGAGGTCATTTTTTATTGCATTTTTTTTATTTCATGATTTTGAGCAGATTTTTAAAAAAGAGTAGTTGGGGGGGGGGGGGATCACTAACACACTAATCGTAAATATTACTAATGCAAAAAAGAAAAAAATTTAACCAGAATTTCAAACCTGCTAGGAAGGACAGAAAAGTTTCATGAAATAATAAATATTTCGGTCTTTCCTCTTAATAATGACAAACATTTTAATGATAAAACTTTGTTTTTATTAAGTTTGGAGCCTTTTTTCATCATGATATGGTATTTTTTCAGGAAAAAAGTGAAGGTACCTATTTAGGGTATCATTTTATTTTTTATCTACATGCCCTCATCAAGTCCCAAGTTGATTGACATGGATGTCAACAACAAGAACAAAAAAATAAATAAAAAAAAAAAAAAAAAAAAAAAAAAAAGCACCTTGCTTTGAAGTATATTGGCAAAAGCTTTGAAAGAGGGGAAAGAAAAAAAAAAAATCAGAGGGAAAATAATCAAATTTTCAGGAGATTAAAACTGACCACACTCGTGAATAGCAGACATCAAAAAATATACCCCTGAAGGAACAGAAAATAAATTTTCACTCAACTAGCCAAAGAAGTGTATACCTAAGTAGATGACAGAAGCTTGAACAGACATTTTAATCTGGAAGGTTAAAGATCCCTTCTTGGGTTTCAAAAATGTCAAGGACCAGCATCACTTTGTGACCTTTAGTGATGAAAGCTAAGTTTAAGTGGTCAGTGATGTTCTTGGATGAAGTCTTCAAAAAATATCTTGATTATCTGCCTTTAGGAAATTTTGGTAGCAAGCAGCTTTTACAGCTAAATAGGGATGAAAATTCTTAAATTTTTTTTTTTTTTAATCATATCATCCCAAGCAAGGCGGTAACGCCACTGATGTGCAGGGGGCTACGTAAGAGTGAGAAGATTAGAAAAGAGAAAACCGGAAACTGCATCCTAAACAGGAAATAAGGGATGAGCCTCTTCTGCAAAATGAGACATTTTTTTGATATTGACTGAGAGAAATAAACTTTAAAATTGTATTTTTTCTGGCAAACCAGATATGAACCCAACTGGAAACATTTATAGTGTTATCAACTCAAAATTAGAGGTGCAGATCATGCAATGGTGCCAAAAATTAATTAAGCATAAATTAAATTCAATTCCCTGCTCGATTAAGTTTCATTCACTTCGCACAAATTTCTGTTCAGCTATGAGTTAAACAGCAGGGCAGACCAGGCACTCTTGAACCATGAAGCAGCAACCAATTTTAAGTGAAGGAAAACAGAGTTCAAAACCAGAAGAAAGAAGGTTGGCTTCTGTCAGCCGATCTTGTTCTAGACACGACACAGCTACAGTAAATGTAGTGTCTCTATGACCCTAATGGGTTATGGGACTCATGATGATCAGAACAGGTAGAAAGTCTGCAACAGAAACTTTCTTGAGAAAGCTAATTTGTAGAAGACCATCTAAAAAGGGGCAAAAGACACTGCATCTGCTGAATTTGTTTTAGGTAAAGTTCAACAATTTAATGATTATCAAAATTAATGCACATTTATAAAAAAGCTGCTGAACAGTTTCCAAGTGATCTGCAAATGAATTGTAATTGGCCAAGTTCCAGGGTGCGAACTGTTTTAATGTTCAGATTACTTTTAATTCAGATAATTACATGGATATTTATGAGTAATATCGCTGCAGTAGTTGATCCTAATAGAAAAGATTCGATAATAGGGACATGGCATTACTAATAATTTACATTGATGCTTATTATAAGGTTAGTAACATGGGGGTGGGGGGAGAGAGAGAAAGAAAAAAAAGCACACAAAATGAATTGGAAGGAGAAACTAAAAGAATCTTGGCAAAGAATATTATAAAACAAAAAATTAAAATAGCTTTTATTAATTAAAATGTGATAGTACTTTTTGTATATCCTGAAGTTGATATATATATATATATATATAGATAAGATGTGGAAAATTGTTAAAAAAAACCAAAAAACAACAACAACCGCTGATATTTAGCATGCAAAAGTTTTTAAAATAAAAAAATCCCATCTGAGAAGAGTCACAATAACTAAACATGGTTAATTCCAAAAGAAAAGAGTTACTCCCCCCCCAAAAAAGCAAGCGCAATACAACAGAACAAAAGACCATAACCACCCTAAATACATGAATACTCTTGAAGAGGCATAAATACATCCACTGATGAAACTCTAGAGTTGAAATGCTGAAGGTAATATCAATCAGATAAGTGAAAAACTTTTACTAATTATATATATATAATATAATATATATAATATATATAATATATATATATATATAATATAATATATATATCTCACCCCAAAATTCCTACTGTTTAAAAATTAAAAATTGTTCTTGAAGCTCTCTTTAGCTTTAATTCAAAAGGTAAAGGAAATTTATTATACCCAGCAAGCAAAATACTTTGGTGTATTTAAAACTGGATATATATTGATTGGAATACAGCTAGTTTTGGTGCTTTTTAATAAAATCGATGATGTTTACCATTTTTGAGAAATTTCTAAGCAAAAGTTAAATTTTACATTTAAAAAATCTTGTAAAAACAAATTAAACCTTTTTCAAAAAGTTATTTGAGGAAAATTAGGAAATTTAAAGTTTACTTAATTTAAATGGAAACAAACATTTACTTTTTTAGCAGAGAAAAGATGTAGATGAAAAGAAGAGAAGCCTGTCTTAACTGCAGTGACTTGTTTTTGAGGTGTTTCATCAATATATTGACAGCTTATGTCAGGGGAAGTTATTGGTTGGAAAAACAGAAACGACATTTTAAATTTTTTTAAAATTTAAAGTTAAGTAATTATTAATGAGTAACTTTTTAAAAATTAAATACTTTCAGCAATCTAATATTTTATTAAAGTATTTTTTTAGCTAATTTAGCTTTAGCCATACGTTTGAAGATGCTTTTAGAAAATTTTTTAAATACTATAACAAAATGTTAAAGTTCCATAACGAGATATAATTTCACAAGAGAGGTACTTATAATTTTTATATATGTTGAAGAAATTTTTGTTATTTTTAATTTTTATATCATCTCAGTTATGAAAGAATTTCCTATCCGAGATAATACAAAAATAATACCATAAAAATTTCATAAGACAGGTACCTAATAATTATAGGTACCTCTTATTTATGAAACATTATATATATTTATTTTTAATGTGTTGATCTTTTTTCCTTGTTTTTAATATAATATGAAAGTTATGAAAACGAAGTTTTTGTATTAATTATGTAATCATTCACTTTTTGAAATTTTTCTAACAAAGATGTCCAAAGCCTGAATGAGATTCCCTATTTTTCTCTTTTCCTAGAATTGAAACTCAAGAAAATGATTGCAGTATGTTTCTTACTGAAAATTAATAAATTAAGTATATTTCAATAATTAAAAATACTTGGTGAAAAAAGAACATTAAAAAAACTTTTTGAAAATGTGATGATGGTCAAAATATTTCAATGTGATCGCAGGACGAAAATGCAAATTTTCTGGAGGTAGGGGAAGCAACTCTTAAAACATTTGCAAACAATCATCCATATATTTGAGGAAAAATTTTTGTTCACACTAAAAAACAATGTAGAATTCCTTTTTAAAAAATACAAGTCTATCACAAATTGTAAAAAGCTAAAAAGCTTTCAAATTTATGATCTGTAAAGATAGATCTACTTAATAACACCATTTCCTAAAATGCTCAAAAAAACAATGGTGTAAACATTAATTTTTCATCTGAAAAACATTTTTGGCTTCAACCAATATTGTTTTTAACATATTCATAAAAGCGATTAAAAACTTTTTTATTAAATAAGTTTATTGGGATTTGTACGATGGAATTCAGAGCTGTTTTTTTAGTAACCGGATGTTCAATTTTATAAAAAAGAAAAAAAAATTTTTTTTAAGTCTTCAAAGACTTCATTAAATCCAACAATTAGTTGATTTTTTGCAAGAATTTCCAAATTAATGTAATATTGGTCACTATAAAGACAACACTTATTTGATGATACTTCTGCTGATGCAAGAGAAACAATTTTTAATAAAAATTTAGATTCTAAAAGTCTTCCTGCTTAAACATTTTGATGATAAAATTGTTTTATGAAGTTTGGGGCCCATTTTTATCATGCTGGGCTCTTTTTATTCAAAGTGGTGACTGGGGGTGGTGTGCACGAGATATTTTGGGAACTGAAGATAAATCTGAAAAAATGGCTTGGATGTAAATCCCAAAGAATCCTATTGATATTAACACTGATCCAGCCAGGACTCTGCAACCACATCACTCCCCTCCCATCTGGCCACATAACTCTATTAATTATTAGATGTGGGGTGTAGTAGAGTGAGAGGCCAACAAAACTCCTAACACTAAAGATGAATTGAAGGCATCATTGAAGATTATGACAACATTCACTAAAACAAGGAGACCATCTAGAAGAGAAGCAGGAGATTCTGAAGTTGCCTGGAGGCTGTGACTGAAGCCAATGGCAATTTTATTGAATAAATTTACTCTTCAGTATTCCAAGGTATTTTTGCATAATTTTGGTAAACATGTCTGTTAAAATGATATTTTGTTTAGTTTTTTGTGTAATTTAGACAACAATTTATCTATAGCACCCTGTATATACATGAGGGCCTGATCAAAAAGTATTGGTACTGGTTCTATAAAAAAAAACTGACATCTCAGTCTAGCAAAAATTTCCTTCCAAGTATCCGCCCTGAAGCCATACACTTTACCCAGCATCGTTTCCACTGATGGAAGTATTCTTGGAACTCATTTTTTTGGGGGATAGCAAGCAGCTGCCTTGTTACATTCTTTTATTTCCTCGACATCTTGTTCCTGTCAAGCAGGTTTTGATTTTTGATGAAAAAGCCGCAAAGTGGTGGTTGTCGAACCTGGAGAATGATGCATTTGACTAATAACTGCTGCAGAACCCATAGCTACTGATGGAACTTCTGTGGTGTTGAGACTACCACACTCTACATACTTTCCTTCTGAGCACTGCTATAAATAACAACAGTAGGCAAGAACATCTTAGGGTTTATGCGTGACAGTTCAAGGTCAATCAAGCAGTTTCACTTTATATACTTAGATCTGTTAACACAGAAACAGTCTGGATACTTTTTGATCAGACCATTATATAATACACACAGCAGTAAAATAGTTGCTGGTTGAACCAATACACAGTAGATCAAAAAAGTGCTCAATACACAATCAAAACAAACTGAATATGAAGAATTGACTATAGATTTGATCCCGGCTGGAAGCAAGTGGTTGCCTAGCCACTTAATACAGTAAAACAGGTTTGTATGTGGATGATGAATATATATGCAAGCAACATGTAAATGGCCAGTAAAGAACAAGAGGGGAAAATATCCCACAATTTGCATGTTCAAAATGCATTTGCATCTGTATCTTAGGCAGGCCTTGTCAGTCACTAGAAATGCCATACAGTAATGTTAGTTTCAATCTTGATAGGAAATAATTCCAAAACACTTTCTTCTCCTTAATTTATAGACAGAAACAGACATATGCATGCTGAGATTTCTTCTTAGCCAATAAAATAGACCAGTTTTTGGTTTCAATTGACTCAGTCCCAATCAGTCTTGTCTTGAAGTCAGAATGTTAAATTCACTTGCTTGAACTTGCTCTTGTGTGTTAACAATTTTTAGTTTGTGAACTTTTTGCCTTTTTACTGCTGGTTTTTTTTTTGTTTTTGTTTATTGGACTTGTTTTCTCTTTTAGCTACATTTAACCATAGCCACTTTAGAAGTAGTAAAACATGTTCCAGTCAATCTGGATTGACCAGACACCTAAAAATCCATAACATCAAACTCAGGAGACACAAACTCAGTGATTTACATTAGCTGTTTGTACAATAAATCTTGTAAATTGCATACTTAGTCAACAGCCATTATATGTATGTATGAAAACAGTTAATTCCAACTCATGTGATTATATATATATATATATATATATATATATATGATATAGCCTTTGACATTTGAAAAAGAAATCACTAGACCAGCGGTCGAGGGAAAATTTACTCGCCCTCAAATCATTTTACTCAACCAACTACATTTTCTTAATAATCGCCTTATGTAAACAGTGTGAATTGCTGACGAAAAAAAAAAAAAAAAATGAAATTTTAATTATAATTTTGAACGTGTTAGAAAGGATTTAAAATTTTTGTAAAAATAATAAAATCTGATCTTTCCTCTTAATAATAACAAACATTTTAATGATAAAACTTTGTTTTTATTAAGTTTGAGCCCTTTTAACATCATGATATGCTGCCTTTTTTTTTTTGGCAATTGAGTAGAGGTACCTAAATTCATAGTTTCTTTCTCCTGTTTGACTACAACCTCCATCTCATAGATGCTAAAAATAAATTTGATTTTCTCAATGATTTTCTATTAAAAAATTACTTGTATTATTTGTTTTTTGGTGCATAATTGAAAGAAGTATGCATATTTTTTTTTTCTTTCTTTCAAATGTTTGTTCTTACTTTTTGTAAGCAGGGAGGAAATTGCTGTTGAGTTAAAGATAATATTTTTCTAAGTAAGTTTCTAAAAATCTGTGAGCGTCTTTAATCTGGACGACAGAAACATTTTGGTTCCACTCTGGAAGCGTTAATTAAATGTTTACACTGACCGGTCATGCACAAGATCAAAGAACTCAATGCAATTGTAGGTCATTTTAAGCAACTTGTGAATCTTCAATGGTATACTTTTGGGTTGTAAAAGGAATCAGTTTTCCTTTAGATTTTTAATTGACTGCAGGCAAGTAAAGCAATAAACTTCACTTCAATAGCCCAATTAAGTTTTTAATCAACTAAGGTGAGTGAAATCTCAAAGTCTCTCTCTCTCTATATATATATATATATATATATATATATATGTGTGTGTGTGTGTGAAATGATTTGTTTGAACATTATTTTTGATCGATACTCATATTTAAGTAGATATACCATTTATAATAAAACAGTATTATATATTTATTTCTACCAACCTGATTATTTACAATAAATTTTTGTTATGAAAATGTGTCATTTGGCAGGATTAGAACCTGCGACCCCTATCCATATAGGGGAAACTACTATGTGATCTGGGGCGCCTTAGACCTCTCAACCATGAATGACGATCAGTCTAAATGAATTCAAATTAAGTCTATAACACAATTTTTGAATTCATCATAATAACCATCTCTGCTCTGAAATGTATCGTAATATCAACAAAAGTAAACATGTTACGGAAATTAACGAAGATTAACAAAACTTGGTTATAAACAACAAACAAATTGTTGGTTGTTTATAACCAAGTTTCGTTAATTTCAGTAATATATATACACACACACACACACACACACACACACACACACACTTAACTAACCTTATTAAAAAATTTATTTGTAGATTATAGAGATATGCTTCAGTTACTTAAGTATAAGTTATGATTTATAGTTTCTCATTGAACCTTAAATATTCTGTTAAGTTTGGAGTCTTTTCTTTTCATCAACTTTTTTTTTTTTAAATTTTATGGTTAAATTTGAACTTTGCCTTTGTGGTCAAATCCATATGGCATCATCCATTTCAGATTAGTATACCAAAGAATAGAGTCTTTGAGTACAAAGACCTTCAGAAGCTACTACTCATTTCTGGCCTATGTCAGTTTACTAGCTAATCACAAAAAAGAATTATATGTCACAGTCCAACATATAAGGAAAAGTAAGGCTGTTCAAACGAGCAACTTTATACTAGCCATTTTTTCCTCTTCACTGGAGAATTGTTGTGTTACACAAATAATTCTGAAATAGTAAAGTCCACCTAAAATATTCAGGGATAGTGAATTAGCAAGTGATCAGATCTCAGGGTTCAACAGATTAATAAGTGTAGAATGCAAATATTTCAAAGGTAAAATAGTACTGGTCAAGTTTATTATTATTATTATTATTGTTTTTTTTAAAGAATAAATTTCTTTAAATGTATAGAAGAAACCTGGACAAAAATTCAAAATAAATTTTTAGGTTCAAGGAAAAATAACTGTATAGAGTAAGAGAAACAAAACTTACTTGGCCATTTGAATCATTGACACCATTTAGCTTAATTCTGGTAAGAAATCTGACACATGGACATTCTTCTGGATATTTTTTACCACACACTATCTTCAGAGTATATATCCTACCCTCATAGGGAGTCTGAAAAATAAAAGTTACAAATTTATAAAAGAAAAAGGTCATAAAATTCTAAACTAAGAATCTGAAAATCATTTTGATTTTCATTTATCCATAAATTTTTATCAAGTAGAAATGGCAATAATTTTGAAAATACACTTACAAAACAATGAAAATTTTGTCAACATTTGAATAGCATTAAAAATAATGAACAAAGACATTTTGAAATATGCCTCAATTCAAATTACCCAGTCATTTTTAACCCTCTAGGGCCATTCGTATCATATTTGATACAGTATGAAAACAAGGCTTGAAAAAATATTTTCCTGAAATTTTTTTTAAGAGAAATATTTTATAAATTTCAAATGAAAGCAGTACTGACTGCTCAGTCAATGAATACCAAATGTTTCCTTATAGGGAAATACCAAATGTTTCCTTATAGGGAAATACTGTATCAAATATGATACGAATGGCCCTAGAGGGTTAATAACACTATTTTCCCCATAGATAAAATAAGTTAATGGCCAAAAATAAAACATCATTCTAACCATGATGCCCAGGTTCTAGTCTTGAATAGTTAAGATGGTGACTTGTTAAGTCCAGAGAGACAATCCTAATGTGTGGCACCAAGTGAAATTAGAAAGTGCCTGAAAACCATCCCATGGGTAAAATTGTGTGTTAGAATGGGTAGAGAAAAGAAATTGTTTGAAAATCATTCAAGGTCATACTAGCACAAGGTTACAAGTTATTGTGACTAAGAGCTCAAGCACACTGGCTATGTTCAACCCTAAACTATGCCAAACTCAACACTATGGTCTGTTCAGCATCTGAAGAAATGTATCCAAGCAGCAGTCTAAAACAGGGATTATCTAGCCCCACTGACAGACATACACAAAAAAGTACACCCAGACTGCACTCTCTAGATTTCACACAGAGCAACACAATTATTATTGGCAAAAACAACAGAAAACCACTCCACATTTCCAAAATTACATTCAGGATATTTTACAAATGTGTAGATATTAAAGAAAGTGGTGAAAATGAGGTCCTTAAGAAATGGCTTTTATTGAGGGGGGACAAATCAGGACTTTGAGGTTTTTCAGTGTCTCTAAATTGTAGTGAGTATAATATGGATATTACTTTTGTAAAAAAAAAACCCCAAAAAAACAAAAACAATGGGTGGGGAACAATATTTAGATTTGAAGTTTTAATGGTTAATTTAGAACTTGTTTTAATGGCTTGTGGTAAAATTTCATAATAGAAATGGCTACTTCCACACATTGACATCTCTGCTACACATTTCAGTCATGTGATTTTGTTTTGTGATAAGATATTCTACTCCTTGACTAAGACAACATGCAGTTCCAAGACTACATAATATGGGATAATAAAAAAAAAATTAACTTGTCTCACAAGTGCTCTGCTGTTTCTAGATTTGCTAAGTAACATGACAAGCCACTCCTTAGATGGGACACCAGATCCTTGGAGACATGCAGTAACAATGTAAGCACAATGAGGAGTTGCATTATCACCCTCAAAAGATAAAATTAGGTGGTGGTATAATAATAACATTGTTAATGATGTCAATAATATTGACATCTTGCAGGACTTCCAATCTGTGTTGGAACAGGGTAGGAAATGGCTTATAAATTTAAACAATTTCAAATTGAAGCTGCTCTCCTTTAATTACCAGAGAAACTTTTCTATGTTCCATCCGTATGGATGATGCTAGTCTCCAAGAAAGCAACACACATTGGCCTCACTCTCTCAAGCAACTTCAAGTGAAATGATTACATCAAATCTATAGCTGTATCTACCACTAGGAAAGTTGGGTTACTGTCGGGCCATCTACCATCCATTGCCATATCTGGTTGAGTGCTCCTGTTATTTATCTTGAGTTTCTCGACAAAATTCAAAGGAGGATCTGTAATGTAATTGATCTTAACTTGGCTACTTATCTTCAGTCACTTTCTCACCAATGGGATGTGGCTGCCTTTTGTCTTTTCATGGCTTCTGCTCTGAGGAGACCTGCCACCCCCATGAATTTACTTGTGATTGGCATCAAGGTCCCACTATTTTACTGTCAAACATAACTGCCACTTTTACTCCAAGTTTTTCTCACATTTCCCGCCTATAGAACTCCCTTCATATACTTGTTTCTTTGATAGCTACAATCTCCAAACGTTTAAAGTGCAACATCAATTGCCATCTTTTATCTCTCTAAATCGCATTAACCTTTCTTTGATACCCCTGCACCATATTTTTATTATGTGTGTGTGTGTGTGTGTGTGTGTGTGTGTGTGTGTTGTAAATACAGACACAAAAATAATAACTCCATTGAACAATACTGTGTCAGACACTTATTCTCAATGCTAATATCATCCACAGACAGATCTGTTTCACTGTATCACAGCTCATCAGCACAGTTAGACATTCAATTGCTTCTAGCCAGGATTGAAACCCGACCAAATTGACATTAGTCAGCGATTCTACCTCTGAGCTATGGCTGCTCGGTGAAAGGCGGACTTTAGCATGTTATATACAATGTAAACACACGCCAATAGCCTAGTATTCAAATTCATTACTGAATGAACGCTGCATAAATGCGTGAGTAGCTACTGTTTTTTCAAAGTCTACCATTTTTCTATAATGCTCAATCGGGGTGTGAGAGCATAAACCCTATATATGCGGTTTTTACATGCCACATGAGCCTAGCAGCACAATACCTCTAATTACTTCAAAACAAGATCAACTGTGTTTGCTCTCTGGTGACGTGTTCAAAACCAAATGTCGGCAGCGGTACTTTATTACTATATGACATTTCCGTATGACTGGTTACTCTACAGAATGTTATGCCACCACCTTTAGCTTTAGAAGATAACCATGGTTTCTTTACCCTCACTGATGACTTGTTTAGGTATAGAAGGATTCCACACTCCTCATTAAACAAGACTGTCAACCATTGTGGCAATGCCTGCCTTACATGTTATATTACAGCCACTGGAAAACTATGATTGTCTTGACAGACAAATGACGGACGTGAATAGGAGGGCAGTCAAAAAGAGATCATGCACATGCAAGAGTTACTGAGGAATCATTATCTAGTAGAGTTCTCTATTTTATTTCTCTGTTCTGCCAAGAACTCCAGACTTATCTAGCCCAAAATTCCTATGCATTTTTGCGTTGTTGCTTAACTGATATAATCTATAGCCAGATACATCTGTCAATCATCTTTGCCGAATACCATCTTTCAAGCCAGCTGCTGCCTGTGCTTTTATATTTTTGCCGGTCAAAATAATATATTACAATATTTAGCAATATCTATTCATTATCAGTGGTGATATGTGAAACAAGACCAACAACTACAAACAATCATGCCACATACTTTTGGATAGAATACCCTTATCTTTTTAAGATGTGTATGGAATTGGATTGCAGCTCCATGGTGATAGCAGAGAAATATTCATCATAGAGCACCAGAATATGGTCTGTTCCCATACTGCATCTGGAAGTTTATGAGTATGTTTGCAGGCAATATCAACCTGTCTAAAAGTATTTCATGATTATATATTCAGTGATCACTGAACTTACAATGTATACACACACACACACACAGAGTTAATTCAGTGATGACTGGGTGCATGCGCATACATTTCCAAGATAAAGTAATGTAACTGTTTACATTGTTAATAAAGATTAATTAATGTCTTTTACAACTAATTATCTTATGATTCTACTTGTCCCTCCCTTAGTTAGCATGACCGTTATGCCCTGGCAATACCTAAAAATATAATGGACTATTCAGTTTTGATTGTGTGGAAAGACTGAAAAGGCACATCAGAGACGCGACTTGGTTTCAAGGACAAAAGGAAAAAGAGAGAAAGTGATAAATGTCTCTTGCCAATACCTCAAATAATGGATTGTTCTATTTTGATGCATGAGGAAAGACATGAAAGAGGCATATCAGAGACACTGCTTGGTTTCAATGAGAAAATGAAAGACAAGGAATATAGAAGTGTTTAGTAGCTGTTTCAATGAAATGGAAAAGTCAATTTCAAATATCTTTTCATTTTTGCCCCTAACAATAATGACCAACATTTATATTTATGATTATTAATGCAATATTTTCTTAAAATTAATCTTATATATTTAATAGTGCAATAAGGGAATTTCCAAGGATATTTTATTGTCATAAAACTTGCCAGGAGCTTATTCAATCATTAACTGAAGAATTAAGACTTATCAGAAAATTCAAATACGAAAATTTTCACAGATATTGTTCTTAATATTACTTTTACTAGCAAGAATTTTTAATTTCTTGGATATATTTAATGAGTCTAGGTTAAACAGAATCTATAACTGAGTCTACTTCAATGTTATCTACAGATATATATATTTGACAAATGTGTTGCTATTATTCATCTATGTTCTTGTTCATATTTTAAAGATAATAGCTTAAAGTATAAATACAGATTATCCTTCTGCGCAAGCTACAAGGCTACAGTATTTCTGAATGATTGTTTGATTTAACCCAATCATTCCTATCAAATCATGAAATGATGGTCGTTTTGAACAAATAATCTTCAAGAACCTTTCATTTGAATCTCTCAAGGCACTGTGGAATTTCCTCTCAAATACTTGTTTCCCTGATAGCTACAATCTCCCAAGTGTCAATTTGCCATCTTCAATTTTCTTGAATCCCATCTTTTATCCTTTCTTTGACATCTGGACTCTAGCTCTCTCCCCACCCCCCCGTATAACTTTCCCTTTCTCTCCACCTATGTATCTGTCATCGCACCTGCTTTCTCAGCTTTCTATTGCTCCTTTCTAACTAGTTTGTACTCCTCACTCTTTTCTAATTAATCTTTTTACAGTTATGTAGCCCCCTGCACATCAGTGGCATTTCCGCTTTGCTCGGAGTGAAATGATTAAAAAAAAAAAAATTTCCTGTACCCAGTCTTTTCTCTTGCTGTAACTCCGTGTACACTAGTGGCAGCTCCACCTGGCTTGGGTGAATGAAATAAAAAAAAAAAAAATTTTTTTTTTTTCACCAGTGTCAGGAGAGTGGTAAAGCAGGTGACTGAAGGCTAAGAGATTTGAGATTGCATCCCAAGTATAGTTGAACATTATAACAAAACGTTCCTAAAAGGAAAATTAATTAAATAGAATGTTAGTGTTACTCAACTTGAATATTTATTAACATTTATTACTCTGTATGTGACTTAATTTGCTGCATAAAACAATTTATCCTGCTACTGACAGTGACTGATTCCTGAACAATCGTGTGTTTGAATTTCGTAGTTGTGTTGTCATATCCTTCTCTGGCAACAGAAAAGGACTGAGTGAAATTAACAATCTATACTATAATACGAAACACACTGTTCATCATAATTTCATAACTATACGATAAAGGCCATGTCCAGTAATAAAACGTGGCATTTCCTTTACAAATAAGATGTACAGCATTTCTTTCAATAATAATTGAAACTAAAACATGAAATTGAAAAGTAAATATTAATAATGCAGAGTACTTAGGGTTAACGATATGCATTCTAGCTTTACTTTGACAAGGCCATTATTACAGATATATTCTTTATGCTTCTATGTGACTTTTTCCTTCAGAACATAAGTGATAATAGCTCTCCACAATTTCCTGTCTTGATTTTCTAAAACCTTTTTGAGAAAGAGAAAAAGTGGTTATTAATTTCAGGTCACATTCTTACTTTCCAATCCTAGACCTGACCCCCAACCCCCACTGCAGCCATTTTGGGTTGCAATTTCTTTCACTATTATACTTATGACAGAAATTCATCTCCTGGTTAAAAATTTTCTACTGAAATTTAAAAGTCTTCCCATAAGTACATCACAGAGGTAAATGAATTCAATTCTGTTAGCAGAAAATCTGAGTACGAATTTGAATTGCATTACTGTCAAAATTCAACACTTTCAACGTTACTCCACTTCTATTTGGTGTCAATTGATTTTTTTTTTTTATCATGTCACCCCACTGCCACTATAGCGCAGGGGGTTTACACAGGGCGATAGACGAGTTAGGATGTACATGGGGGAGAGTTGGAGAGAATGGGAGGGTTAGTGTGTTAAGAGGTGTCTATTGACCTTACATTTAAACTCCTGGAGGTTATAGCCGTCGGGGAAGCAAGCATACAGAAGGGAATTCCACAGGCGGGAAGTGCAGGGAAAGAAGCTGTTGGAGTAGAAATTGTGGTTACATTTCATTGGTTTCACTGTAAAAGGGTGGGACCTAGTTGCCAATCTAGTATCTCGTGCAAATTCACATCTGGGGGGGGCACCAGTGATTTAAGTTCATCAGAGCAGAAGCCATGAAAGTATTTATAGAAGAGGCACAGGGAAGCCACGTCACACTGGTGAGAGAGTGACTGCAGGCGGTCAGCTAAGTCGGTATCAATCACGTTACAGATTCTTCGCTGTATTTTGTCAAGAAGCCCGAAGAGAATAGTAGGGGCACCTGACCAGATGTGGCAACAGTATTCAAAACATGGGCGGATGGTAGATTTGTATAAGTGCAGGATAGATTCAGGCGGAAAGAATTTCCGCGCCCTGCACAGAGAGCCAACTTTCATAGCAATGGATTCGACGTAGTCATTCCACTTGAGGTCCGCTGAGAGTGTCAGGCCAAGCAGGCACAGTGTTTTACTCTCTGGGAGGCATGCCTGTTCCATGCTAATGGGAGGGAGGTGCGGTCGTCTGTGGTGGTTAATTGACAGCAGCTTCATTTTGGAAGTATTGAATTTTACGAGCCATTTCCTACCCCAATCCACCATGGATTGGAGGTCCTTTACAAGCTCAGCCGATGTTCGCCTTATCAACACCAGATTTTTGATTGAGGCGAGCGTATACTGTGGTATCATCGGTGTACATGCCTACTTGTGATCTTATGGCATCGGGGAGATCATTGATGTAGATTAGAAAGAGCGTAGGACCTAGGATAGAACACCCGCGTTTGTAGGGTAGTTCTGGGAGGCATGTCCATTTAAAACCACCTTCAGTGTGTGGTTGGAGAGGAATGACTGGATTAAGTCCAACAAAAGTCCAGTAATGCCGTGGCTTCGCAGTTTCCGTAGAAGGCCGGCATACATACTGTCGAATGCTTTAGAGATATCCAAGGCGACAGTTCGGGCTTCACCATTCTTGTCGAGAGCCTGGTATATATACATACCCGGTGATGGTCATTAGCTTATCAGCAGTAGACCTGGTGAAGCGGAAACTATACTGTTTGTCTGATAGGAACCCCTGGGCCGTGAGATGCTGAACGACATCGGCATTGATAATGGCTTCAAACGCTTTGCCGAAGATCAGAAGAAGGCTGATAGGGCGGTAATTTGCGGGGTCTGAGGGTTCACCAGTGTTCTTGAATAGTGGAACCACAGAAGAAGACTTCCAACAGGCAGGAAAGCAGGAGGAAGATAGGCAGAGGTTGTAGAGCTTAGAAAGGACAGAGATTTTGAGTTATATGAAAGATTATCAAACAATGATCCAAATATTGCTAAGTAACTCTTATCCCTTAGTTTAAAAGTTTACTTCTAAACGAGCAGAACAAACAAAATTTTCTGAATAAGTATATTTTGCAACAATAATGTCTTCAAAAGCCAATTAAGGATTTGCCAAAAGCAATACAAAATTTTTTGCACCATTTTCAACAAATTCCTCATATTTACCATCTTTTAATTTAGTAATTCTCTTTGGAAGGGGGGGGGGGTCCTTGTTCCTAGGATGAATTTCAAGGTATTAGAAACCAGATTTGCCTGTTCAACACTGATTTTGTTTAACAAACTACAATTCGACTTTTTGTCATATAGCTAGAGAGAGAAAAGAAATGCTCAACATAAAAATAGTTTGAAAGAGAGATATGGAATACATCTCGGAGAGAAAAAAAATAAGTTACTTACTCTAGGTGGGCCTACTATAGTAGCCATCCAATTAGAAAAACTAAGATCATCATCCTTCTCCAGACCCCAACTGATGCCATCACCTCCTCCTGACTGGCCTTCTTCATATTCATCAAGTAGCCGGAAATTTCTAGGAACTGAAATGAAATTATGCACAAAACTAGAATAAGTTTTTACATTCTAACAAAATTTAACAAAGATTATCACAGTAAAATTGGGGGAGGGGGGGGAACAAAAAACAAAAAAAAAACTGGTAATTTATCAAGTATTACTACATAAGGGAAAGCTTAGGTAAGAAAAGAATATAGCATATGGGAGGGGGTTTATAAACTGAAGAAATATTTATCAATTATAAATAGACAAAAGTAATCGAACAAAATTAATTCAGATAATTGATGATGTAACAAACATTTTTGGAAAAATAAAATGAAAAGCTTATAAATGCATAAAAAAAGGTGTAAGAATGTCTATTACTTGGCACTGAAAATTTCTCAGCCTTACCAAAAACAAAGGTCTCCAAACACTATCACAATTCTGATTTTGAACTAAATTTGTGTGTGTGTGTGTGTGTGTGTGTATATATATATATATATATATACACACTTCAAAAGCCTTTGCAGCAATCTGATAAATTTTCTTTACACTAAAAACATTTTGCAATTGTCAAATAAATGAATGTAGATAAGTTTGATTTTTTTTTTTTTTTACTTGCTTCTAAATAATTTTCAAGAATTAACAAAATTCATAACCTAATATCCTGTAAAAGTTTGTAAAACTTAGAAAAAGAAAAAAAATCTGTGAGAAACCAAAAAGTAGCCTACTTAAGAACATTATGTTGCAAACAATCACACACACATACAGCCATTATGCCTGATCACAAGTCAATATACCCAATTGTTATTTTTCTTTTCACTACTTATTGGTGAACCTAGTTATTCAAGCATTGATTAAATACAGGCAAAGCCAAGTGTCAACTCATAGTCATCCAAATAAGTACAACCTATCTGCATAGGAACTAATCAGAAAAAAACAACAAAGATTATTTGTAGACAGAAATGGCTAAAAGTGTAACATAAATATAGTAGCAGTAGCCAGGTCAAATACTGTACATCCGTGGTTTCCAAGTGGTGTAGTGCACCTCATAGATGTGGCAGAAAAGATAGCCGGTGAGGCAGAATGACTGAAAGAGTCAAAAATTTAGAAACTGTTCATAACAATTCATATGCCAAAAATAAATAGGTTTTCAAAATTTTAAATATTATGTATTACTTGTAACGGCATGCAAGAGTCCCAGTACAAATATTTATAAGTAATTATTGACCAATTATATCATCGTAAAATTGCTGCATTATATCAAGTATTAATATAGTAACTAAGGTCTGCAAATAAGAGAGAGTTATCAAAAACAATGCCCTGGCATTGAATCTGTGGTTATCTCCCTTTAACTCTCTTTCTGGACATTCTTTGCTGTAAGGCTGCTTGCACCTTTTTACCGGGACTTTTTATTTTGGTGAGGTGCAAGCAAATTTTCATTCCACCTGTCAAGTAGTTATTAGAGCAAACTAGAGTTACAAACCACAAGTAAACTTTATATTGACGACCCCTTCCCCCAGTATTTTGTTTTTACAGAGTTTAGTATATTCTAATGAATAATTACAAGAATAATGGCATCAAAAACAAGCATCACATACAAAATTTGAAATAGATTCCATATTGTTCTGTTCTTGCAAAATTTGGTCTATAATAGTCTGACCTCTTTAATCTGGCACTCCATATTCTAATATTTTATCAACTGCTATATTGATCAGCTATGAGAACAGGGTCATATGTTTACAACTTTCCACAACAGATGAGCATTTTAGTGATACAATGCTGCTGCCCATTTCTTTTATATACCTACCTATTTATCCATATTAATGACAGTGTGTTATATATATATATATATATATATATATATATATATATATATAGCACAGAGTGTTTGCCACTTTAACTGAGCAGGTTCATGCCAGCTTCAAAGTTTGTGAGGATACCATTATCATGTTCTCATTTGTCAAGGCTGGTTTATTTATTATAGTTAATAATAAGTAAACCAGCCCTGACAAGTTAGAGCATCATAACGTCCTCACAAAACTTTGAAATTGGCATGAACCTGCTCAGTTAAAATTATAAACACTTTGTGCTCTATCCCCACCCCCGATATCAAGCACTTTACGGGGGGGGGGGGGGAGATTGCTTACCAAGATACATTTTATCAGAATACCACTGATAAAGCAACAACTTTGACGCTAAATATTATCACAACACACACAAGCTTTAAATGTTCAATAAATAAAAGGTGCGACTACTCTATTCACTAAAAATAATGTTTAAAGTGATAAAAATTAAATTATTAAAAAATTCATTCTATTACACAGGGTGACTGAAAAGTAACTCAACATATATATATATATATATATATATATATATATATATATATATATATATATAGATATATGAGTGGCTAGCCAGGAGTCCTGAGTAAACACCCTGTGACTTTTTTTTCTTTGGAGTTGGTTAAAGAAGCAAACCATTATTTTGGAAGAACTTTAAGGGCAAATACAAAAATTATGGCTTTCATACCACAAGTCTTTGGTGAAATCAGTTGAGATTCCTCATCAGCTTGAGAAACTGATAGTGAAATCTGGAACCCACATCAAATTTTAAATAAAACTAATGCTAAACATTTTTTTCCTCATATCCATTTTTTGTAAAAGTTATAGTTAACAAATAAATCATAAGTATTTTAAAATAGAGTTACTTTAGAATCATCCTCTATGTGTGTGTGTGTGTGTATTCTCAGATTATAGCGTTTAAGGAGAAACACTGACTAAAAGAGATGAAAACTATTTAGTTTTAGCCGACGCATTTCATACACTAATGAAATTTATCAAGGCTAAAAACAAAATTTATTTGAAATAAGAATGGACGCCAATTTAGAAACAAAAGATGTCTTATAGCAGGAAATAGTCAACGTTTCATGTTAAATTACATAAGAAGAGGTCCAGAAATTGACCTGTTCTATGAACCAGCGCCCCCCCTTTTTTTGAGTCATTTTAAATAATGGATTACATATTAGCCAAATTCACTAGCCTTTTTGGACTGTTTACGTTTTATTTTGATTTAATTTCATCTTAGTTACTGTATGTATCCATAAAAATCTGTAAATGAAGTAATGAAAAATTTTTTTTTTTTTTTGCAGGGGTTTTTATTACACCTTACTAATAATTTAAGTAAATTGGATAAATACTCATTTCTGTTTCTTTTTCTAGAACCTTACAATGTTTACAGAGTAGGTGTATATACATGCTATCATTATTCTCTGATAAGTTAGTTAAATTCCTACCAGTAGTTGTTGGATAGGATGGAAAAGTGTCACTTCATTGATAATTTGAAATGCAGTGTATATAGGATGAGATGGCAAGATTGTTTATATAGATCCCCCACCCCCGTTTTTTTTGTTTAGTGGTGATTTCTGTCACCCAACATTTTCTGTATTCCTGACAGTGGCCTGGTCACAAGAGTGCCAGGTTAAAGAGGTCAGAGGCAATGTAATTAAAGTCAGTCACACAGTTAAATGCCATACGTGTTACACGCTTTGGGCAATCATGCCTCAAAAGAAACATGACTGACTGGGTAGAAGATTATTCTGCAGTAGGTTGCCATTGCTGTGTGGTAGACTGGCCGCCAGCCAAGGCTATAGAACCCAGTCTATCCTATTATTTAACCCATAACTGGAGGGAAGGGATGGATTAATACCTTTCCCAAGGGTATTTGTGTGTAAATGAAAACAAGGTGTTCAACTGGAATTTTAACTCAGCACCCCGATTTGTCGTTCCAAGTCGGTATCCACCGCACCATAACGCACATCCTCAGTTATCATTATTACTTTGTCAATACATCATGAATAATGGACTATTCAGTTTTGCTCACAATGAAAGAGAGAAAAGATATCAGATATGCTACTTAATTTCAGTGAGAAAAACAAAAAGGGAGAAGATAAGGGAGGCAATAACGCTTGTATTTAACATCTGTCAGTGAAATAGAAAAAAAAAAACAAAACAAAAAAAACTTATCAATTTTATATCGTTTCATTTGTACCCTCTTAATTCTTTAAATGACCTGCATTCACTTATGACTGTTACTGTAATATTTTGTTAAACACAAACAATTAACGATCCAGATTTAACAGCTTGACTTCAGTCACTTTCTCACCATCAGGCTGTGACTTTCCTGTTTCTTCAAATATTTTCATGACTTCTGTGCTGATGAGCTTCTTTTCCATGGTACACCAACCACATGAATTTACTTGTGCTACCAGACAAGCTAGTCAAATGTAACCACCACTGCAACTGTAACAGTTTTTTTTTCTCACTTTCCATCTGTGGAATTTCATTCTGTATACTTGCTTCCTTGATAACTACAATTTGTACATTAATGGCAGTCCTGCCTTGCTTGGAATGAAAAGATATATATATATATAATTTCATTTCTATATTTTAGTCAACAACACAATAATACTCACTCATACACACAGTAAAAAGATCCTTCAGATATTAGAAGCCATCTACATCAAAACAACCCACACTTAATAATAAAATCACATTTAAATCTGGTCATAACACATTGCATTTAAATATATGACTTAACATTTCGATCTCTCGCACGGTGTGATGTCATACAACCGCATTACAAATTTATGAACTGCATCTATTTGGTAACTTATCGTTGCTTAGCAAAGTTTTATGTCAACACAAGTTCATCTTTGATCGTGGATGTTTTTATGTTAACGTCCCTGTAACTTCTCAGAAGATGGCTCATGTGAGCTGAAAGCTTAGAACCAACATAAAAAAATATCCAAATGATGGAGAATTTTTTTTTTTAAATTATTTTCACCTGAAATTAAAGCCGAAATATTATGTTTAGAATATTATATATATATATATATATATATATATATATATATATATACACACACACACACACACACACATACATACATAAGTAGGGGAATTTTGTGGATCTTGCAAGTAGCTTACTTATTCATTGAATATTATGACACATAATTGAAATAGTAAAACCATGCAAAGTACAGCTATCTTAATATTTATGACTGGTATGTCACTTGATAAAATATTAGTTCATTTTTGGGATTTGACACATTTTTAGATACATGTAGAATAATATTCCTTTTTCTTTTTGAATGCAAATATCCCACTATAACACAAAACCGTATAGTCAGCAAACAAGAAAAACACTATAAAATGAAAGCAAACAAGGTAAAGTGAAAAGATTTTGGACATGCCAAACAATCCTGAAATGAGTTGATATGATAGACAAAAGAAGTTAATTTGTGGCACATCTTAAAATAGAATCCTCTACAAATAAGAACAAAAGTAATGTATTAGTCACTTTAATAGGCTAAAGTTTGAAGGACAAACACAAACACCAGCCAAAATTATAACAAACATTTGCGTACAATGAACAAGTCAATTGTCACAAGACCATTCTTTAAGGTTTTAAACTAATTTCTCTCAAAATATTACAATATTTTGGAGTAAAGAAAAATATATTTTCTAGAGCTGATACAACCTCACACCACATCATTTATGGGATGGTGCCACAATGTGTGTGTGTATATATATATATATATATATATATATATATATAATAAAAAGTGTGAGAAGCTGTGAATGTTTTCTTTAAAGTGTATGTTTGTTTTCGTTATTATACATGTTATGATACATTAAGTGTCCATAATGGTATTTGTGACGCTACACGTGTTTCGAGTAAAAAATTGACTCTTCAGGCAAATAAATTATTGAGTTCCTTTTGTTTCTGATGTCCAACTTGTTGTTTTATAAATAAGTAAGTAGAAAAAAATAAAATAAATAAAATCAGTAAAATAAGATAAAATAAATCAAATATTGGCACGTTGAATGGTCTGTGTTTTTTCACATCAGCATGTGTATAAATGGATAAACAGATAAATAAATAAACAGATGAATGAATCAAGTGGTTACCCCAATTTGAAATGATTTTGGTCTGGGGGTTACCTTTTCAGTATGTTAAAATTATCTTCTAGTCGCCTTTGCTTATCTATCATCCTTTTCATCGGTCAGTTGGTTGTTCTTTATTGCTTTGACGGTGTTTTGAATTTGGTGTGTGTTTTTCATGCTTTGTTGAGCGAAGGCTTGTATTTTTTTTATGAATCTTTCTTCCTGCATTATTACTATTTCATAGTCTGTGTTTTGATATATAGGTATAACTGAATTTGCCATCACTACATTCATGCAAATGTTGGAAAACAATTTCCTGTTATGTGATAATCTTATATTGCTTCTATGAAGGGAAATTTTATTGTTCAAGCATTGTGTTGCTCCCACGTATATCTTTGCGCATTTGTTGCATTTTAGAGCATAAACTACATTTTGAGTTGCAGCTCAGATCCCATTTTATTTCGAATGTAGTTGCATTTTTGAACCGGAAGTGTTTTCCTTCTATTATTATGTTGCATAATCCACATCTTTTTTGTTGCATTTTGTGAACCTCTGTGTTGTTGTTCGAATTTTGATGAGGTTAGGATGTCTTTAAATTTTGGGGCTGGCATTTGCTGTTAATTATTTTGGTTGTCTTTAAGATTTTTTATTTTTTCATTATTGTTTAGTAATTCCATGTGGGTTTTGATCTTTGTGAATAATTCTGGATTGTTGTGAGTGGAAACGTATGCTAGAAGGTTTTCTTTTTTTGTGTTTTTCTTTTCTTTTTTTTTTTTTGGATTCTGAAGGGATTCTAATGGTATTTTTTTCTGCTAGTTGGAAATGTTTTTAAATCTTTTTTTCACACACGTGTGTGTGTGTGTGTGTGTGTGAAAAGAAGATACTTTTTAAAAATGTTGAACAGACACCTCCCAAGTCCTCTGAATTACATAAGATCTTTAACAGAAACACAGGTTTGCTTTTTGACCAAGTGCTTCGAAGGTTTACTTTTTGACCAGCAATTTGTCAGGAAGGTGACCCCTGCATGCAGCACCTTTGAAAATTGCCTGAAAACCATACCACTAGTTGAACCAAGACCTGTGAGCGAAATTGGGTAGATGGCTCCCTATATGGAGCCATCGATGATTGTATTATCTCGAAGTTACAAGCCATCGTGACTGAAGGTTTGAGTGCCCTGGCCTGGTTCAGACTGTTCATGCTCAATAATGCGCTATCTTAGAAATTGTAACTAAAGTCCACTCAGTATAGCTGCAGGTGGCCTCTGTGTGTGTTGAACAAACAAGTGTGCCCGAGCAAGAGTCTGCAATGGGGATTAGCTAGCTGCCAGCCTCTGTGTGTGTGTGTGTGTGTGTGCTTGTTTTCATGTGCAGGTGGGTGGGATGTATAGGCTTATGGTCACTCATTCTGCCTAATGAACTCTTTCTCCCCTAACCTTGGTGACCCTTACAAGATAAGACTAAAGATTTCTATGCTGGGTCATGTTACTTGAATTACCCTTTCTTTGAAAAAAAAAAAAAAAAAAAAAAAAAATTTATGTTCTTAGAAAATTTATACAAATGAAATTGTGGTCTGATGAGATGAGCTTATTGAAATAGATTATAATTTATAACCACTCTAGATTATGTGTTGAGTTTTGAGAGAGAGAGAGAGGAAAAAAAAAGAAATAGAAGTATTGATGAGTGACCTTGATCTTGAGCAGGATGCACAACATAATAGATACTACACTGATCCCAATCAAAAGGGCCAATCTATACAAATTATCTGAGTGTATTTGATATTATGGTTTAATGACAAGAAAAATATTCTGCTTATGTCTTAGTTTGTGCCATACATGATACATGCTTGGGTGATCATGTCTTTTGAAACATGACTAAGCAGAAAATTTTCCCACTATTTGACCCATAGTTGGAGAGAGAGAGAGAGAGATTACTACCTTCCCCGAGAGTATTTGTGCATAAGTAAATGCAATGAATTCAATTGGAATTTGAACTCAGCTCTCTGCTTTCTCATTCCAAGCTGATATTCATCATACTACAAGGTATTTTTACAAAGATTCTTGAACTTTCCAAGACACCCATAGAAATGATATATTTGTTAATGTCATCACAAATCAACCAATGGCCAGCCAGAACTCTTTCAGAAATATCTAAGAAAATTCACAAATGAAAAGTAGTTGATAAAAATTGATAAATCGCAAATATTCGATATGGATCTTTAATAATTTTAAAAGCAGAGCATCTTAAAATCTGCTTTGTTAAATAATGCTTTCAATAAACTTTTGACATTCAACTTCGTGAATAGTTAATATCTACTGGAGATTACAAAAATGCAAACAGATTAGTTGTGTCTTATGTACTTTATTTTTATAAGAACTAAAAATGGCCACATTGTAAAACGATATGATCAACTTTCCCATTTACAAAATATGCCAGATACAGCATCCAAATTAGTTTTATTGATATTTATGACCTAATAGATTATTTCTATGAAAGAACCATATTCATTCCTATCATAGGTTTGTCAGTATTACTGTTTTTTTTAAATTGCTGAATTGTTTTAACATTCTTAAAATTGCTTATTTTCATGATATCAATAGATCAGTTAGGCAATTTTAAAAAATTGATTTTAATTTTTATATAATTGGGGTAAAAAAAAAAGAAAAAAAAAGGTCACTACATTTTATAAGACACCCGCTTTGTACATTGAAACTATTCAATGTACAATTTATTCACTGCTAAACAGGGTGTAAATGATAGAATAGAAATGCTGTGTGGAAACCAAGCATTTTTAACAATAAAGGACCATAAGGACAATTTTCCCAACAGCCCTTTATTTTGGTTGATTAACACAACTAAGACAGAGCTGGTTAACACAGATAAGCCAGACTATTGCTAAGGTTGCAACACAAGAAGCAAACCATTGGAAGAGAACAAAATGAATGCATCTCTTGATTTCATAAAATTAATGATAAAAGTAAACATGTATTTATAAGATTTTTTTTTTTTTACCCATCCATAATAGACTGCTGGAGGTATTTTGTTAAAGGCTTCATCAGCATACCACCTGAATAGATGGAGATAATTTTGCATTGTCGTAAATCAGTATTATTCCACAATGGTAAGGTTTAGATTAAGAAGTTCCACAAGGGTTGTTTGATGATGCTGAAATTTCAGAACCAATGGGCCTATATATATATATATTGAACAAGTTAAAAATAAAAATAAAAATTCCATATTACAGCCACAGCCTGTATAGTGATGACAGGCTAATAATAGTGTCTGATAATAGAAGAGACAACAACATCAAAAATCTACTTTTCAAGCTCTTCAAGAACCTCAGGTTTGATATTGAGGTTGACATGAATAGGATAATAGTACAATATTTGGATGTGGAATTAAATCCACAGACTGGCCCAGTCTCTTCATACATGAAATCCAACACAAAACTGAAATATGTGAATGTTATGTCCAACCACCCTGCAAGCATAATCAAGCACATTCCTAAAGGAATAGAGTGCAGACTATTTAGAAATTACTCTTCCAAAAAAATATTTGAAGAAAAAAAAAAAAAATGAAAAAGTTTTAAAAAAGGAAGGACACAAAACCAGCAAATGAGGAATAATAATAAGAGTAATAAATATTATCTGGTTCAACGCCCTCTTTTAAATTGGAGGGGAGAACTAATATAGAGAAGATACTTTTTAAAAATGTTGAACAAACACCTCCCAAGTCTTCTGAATTACATAAGATCTTTAACAGAAACACAGTAAAATTAAGATATAGTGGTACCGGTAACTTGGAAAATGTTATAAAGAAACAAAATGCCAGGAATTTCAAGGCTAATATGCAAAATGATATTGCTAGTGATTCAAGTGCAGGGACAAAAGTAAATGTCTGCTAAATGGAGCTTGTAAAAAGAAAGTTGTTATTTTACAAAGTGGAACTGGAAGGTTCTAATGAATGGAAAAAAACTAACTATAGTAACACCCAGATCAAGAGAATCTATTTAATTAGGTGTGTGTGTGTATATATATATATATATATATATATATATATATATGTATGTGTGTGTCCTCTGACACTTTTGCTTGCCCCCTTCCTTCCAGTGGAAATTCCAACAGCTGTGTATGGAGCGGGAGGATAAGTACTAAGAAATATGGTTTATGCTTACAGCCCAATGATTATATATATATATATATATATATATATATATATACACACACATTCACTTGTTATCCAGGTTTAAACCATATATATATATATATATATATATATACACACACGGTTCAACTCTGATCAAACCAAGCTCATTATCGGTAGTAGTTATAATGAATTGTTTTACTGTTTTTATCACTAGCTTTGCTCAAAGTCTTGACCTCTTGCCCAACTTAGGTAGCTACTTCAGCTAGTATTTGCTAATGGACCAGGTTAAGCTAAATCTATTGATGATCCATTGTAAAAATGGAATGTACAGAAAAGAAACAGAGACAAACTGGTAGTTAACAAGTCAATAGAGAATTAGCAGGAATTAATAATCAATGAAATTTGACAAAAGATTATTTTCAGAATATTTTATTTTGCTGCAAATTTTTGTATTTTTTTTTCTTTTTTCTTTATTCAAAATATCAGAGTTCATTAGATAGATACTGACTAAAAGCTAGAATGTTTTCAAAATTATATTTCAGTCTAATTAAATACAAAAAAATGGCTTTGGTAATTGTGTTCTCATTTATGTACAAGAAAAATTTTGTAATTATGCGGATAAACTGCAAAATATCTACGAAACTTGTGTCCATATCAATTCAGATTTGGAGGATCATGATGAATTTCTGATATACGAGTCAAAGAGTGACAGTGTCAAACATCAAAGTTTCATTGAAGATAACTTATAAAGGCACCAAGATTAGTGTGTGTGTGAGAGAGAGAGAGAGAGAGAGCACTTTGATAATAGCTAATAGATTAGTAAAAAGCACTCATTTAGTAAAAAGATCATTTGGACATTTTTTACCAACACTATATCCAGAAAACACTTTTACAAATGCAAGAAATATTTCATGTTTTAATTACAGTGCCTTCTCAGTCATATGAGAGAGAGAGAGAGTGAGAGAGTGAGTGTGTGTGTGTGTGTGTGTGTGTTATGATAATAATTAGTGCCAAATTTGTTTTTTTTTTCAGTGTTTTTACTGATAAAATGTATTTTGGCAAGATTATGATCATAAACTACTTGAAATTGGGATAGAGAGACTGTTGATAAATACAATGAGCTTGTTTCTTTAACTGAGCAGATTCATGCCAACTTTGAAGTTTTGTGAAAAGTCAGCATGAATCTGCTCAGTTAAAGAGAAACTTTGTACACCTATATAAAATTTAAAATGCCAGGAGACATTTTCTCCAATAAGATTTATCAATCTGTAGACTAGTAGACATTAATTTAAAAGTATGAAAAGCAAATTGTCTACTCAGGTACAACATTTATAGTGATATGATAAAACCTGCAGAAAATATAAGCAGTGTGTACAAAAGTCTCCAGAGCCATCTTTCTTGAAAGTTAGAAACTGAATATGCGATAGAAAATTTTTTTGTCAATTTGACATGCACTATTTAGCTATATGTTAACCATTATTATGAGTTCATCTGTTGTACAAAATATTTATCTTGTCACTTAAGTTAAACTAGCAGTATAGCCCGGTGTTGCTCAGGTGTAATGAAAGCTTAAAAACTAATCCATGGTCCTGGAGCTCAGAATCCTTGGACGTTGGAACAAAAGACTAAAAAGCAATAGTTGTTTCCAGTTAAAGTGAAACTATAGACTGAAAGAAAAATGAATGAATCTAAGTCAAATTTTCATTTACTGGTATCGAAATCAAATAAGATTTTTCCTCGTAAACTGAATTTTGAAGGCTAAATTAAGTCCTCTGAGTAAATGGTATCATGGCTGAGACTAAGAACTATAATTATATCTACTTAGAGCCAAACCCAAAGCAAAAACTAAAACAAAGGGGCTGAAAAAATACAGGCAGATAAACACACAAACATCCTGCTTTATATATATATATATATATATATATATATATATATATATATAAAAAATTGATTTTCCACACTATTGTAAGAACTGCAATCTTGAAACTTCTGAATATCGTTTCTTATGTCTTTGTCTATGAGTGTATCGAATTTGATTAAAATCGGACCACTTCTTCTATAACCTGATTTTATCGATTTGATGTTTATCGGGGGTACCTTGACACAAAACCTAGCTAAGAATACTCGCAGACGCTTATAGTACAACTGTAAATTTTCAAGAAAATCGGTTCAGCCATTTCAGAGTCTATAGGTAACGGACACACACAAAGTTCCATTTATAAATAAGTTTAGATGATCCCTAAACAATAGTGTTTGAATTTCATAGTTGTGCTATCATATCCTTCTATGAAAGTGAAATTAACAATAAGAATTTGCAATTGATAGGCCTTGAAAAAGAAAGCAGTAAAAAGAGAAGTAATATTAATGCAGAGTGCTAAAAGTTCACCTAATGGAAATCAGGGAGCCGAGTTTATGTGCAAATATCCTTGGGAAAGGTATTAATCTATCTCTTCCCTCCAGTTATGGGTTAAATAACAGGACAGATTGGGTTCTATAGCCTTGACTGACAAACAGTCTACCCCAGAAAGCAATGGCAACCTACTGCGGAATAATCTTCTGCCCAGTCAGGCATGTCTCTTTCAAGACATGCTCGCCCAAGCGTGTATCACGTAAGGCACTTAACTGACTGAATGGAGGAGCCGCTAAAAGATACAGTTTGTTAAATTAACAATGCACTTTTATAAGAAACATTTATAGCAGTTACACATTTTGACCTGTATTTGCCTGAACTGAAGGGAACTTACGTTACCCAAGAGATTTGATGCTAGTTGTGATTTTTTTTTTAATCTGAGAAATTCAGTAACAATATAGGATTTTGTATAAATGATGCAAATGCACAGAGTAGATATAATGGTGAAAACAGATATAACATTTTTTTAAAATAGCAATAAGAAAAAGTGAGATAAATTGCAAATTATTTAACCTCAATTTCTTTAATACAACATGTCATAGAAGTTGAAAGCACTATCCATCCATCCATTCATTTTATTAAGGTAGTGCATTTTGCACCACTACTGAACACAACTCTCCACTATTTCACAATTATGGTTCATGGTGATATTCAAGGCAGAATGAGGCAATGGTTACTGGTTCATTTTGCACTGGAAATGTCAAGGTTATCCCATGCCAACACTTAAGATTTGTTTTTGAAGTTATCTTCTAGCCTTTGCTTAAAGGGGTAGGACCTACAAGGTGGTTTGAATTCAGAGTTTCCTAATGGCCATCACTCAAGGCTATATGGCCCCAGTTTGCCTATTTTAACCTGGAAGGGGGTGTGGGGTTTAGAGTACCAGAGAAGGAAAATAAAAATGTTTATCCAAGCAGCCTTGATATGTAATGTATAAGCAAGAAGCCTGCAAAAAAAAAAAAAAAAAAAAAAAAAAAAACTAAAATAGGTCCACTCCAGCATGGTAAACATATTTATACATATAATTCCACCAATAAAAACATTTTAGTCCAATGAAGTCCTTTTAGAAGACAAAAGATGTTATGTAGAATTTTTTCACTTTGTTATTCATTTGCTTAATATTTTAATTAGTAATAAACTGATAGAGACAGGAGAGAACCTTTTGAAACTCATCAGTTTAAATATCATAAGACACAAGAGAATCTTGAAAAGTAAATAAAACTTGGGTTATAAATGATCTTTTGGTTGAGTTAAGGAATACAAATTAAACCAAGGATAAAACAATAAGCATTTAAAACAATTGCTACCTGGAAGATGCGATGTGTACCCTCCACCACGTTTTTTATTTAATCAAGCCAAGTTTATAAAACTTGATTCCTAAATACTGTAAACTATCAGGAGATACTAGGTAAGAGGGGATGGGTGGTGTTAAAATATTACCAACTTTATCCTTTGATACCTGCTGGACAAGTAAGTCAGAAAAGGCAACCATAGTAACAATTTTAAAATAGAAGTTGACAAATCTGGTTATTATAGAGAGAGAAAAAAAAAATCCTGATTTTTGTTTTGAGTAAGTCATTCCATCTTTTCCGAAAAATAAGTCCCTTAAATATAACTGGTAAGAAGAAAAAAGGGAAGGTCCCTAATCTATTTTTTAGCAATATATTTTTTTTCAGAAGTAAATATAAAATGCGCCACTATGTTAATAGTAGGTCATAAATATTAAAATTTTACAATAATTTTCAATTTGTTCCTGACAACTGCCATGCACATAAAACTCAAATTTGTATCAAACAGTGAGAGTGATTAATTTACGACAGCACAGCAACCCTTTACAAGTTATTTAAAGCCAGAAAATATTTTAAAATTAAAATTTGGCGGGGGGGGGGGGGCAGAAGATAATGTTTTGTGATACAAGTCTTACTTGGGTGGGTAGAAGGTAGATTCATACCTTTCCCAAGGTTATTTATGTATAAGCAAATATAATGAATCCAACTGAATTTGGAAATCAGATTTCTAATTAAATCCAAGCCATCATCCATTATACCACCTACACATTAAAACTTACAGCACTTGATATTCTCAAGTGGTCACTCATCTAGATACTAACCGAGACCAACATTTCTTAACTCTGGTTCTTGACAGGAATTGGTGTTTCAAAATGATATGGCTGTAAGTCTCCAAACATTTCTATTATTAATATAATTTTTACATCAAGCACAATATATATATAATAATAATAATGAAGGGTTTACAATTATTAGCAAATTACTGGCAACTTTCTACTAATCTCTGGAAGATAGATTTATCTGAAAAAATTTTATTTTCTTGACAAATCTTCCTAGTTTTCAAGCTGATTTTTTTCTTTATCGACATTTTTATTTCTAAAGCATATGAAAAAAAATAGTTTAAAACCACACACAAATTTAAATTCTCTTACTTGGCTGTCTACAATCATTAAGCAAAATAAGTATGTGCTGAGGCCTAAGCAGTTTAAAATAGTGAAGGAAATGGCACAAGTAGTTGAGTGACCTTATCACAACATTCTGATCTAAAATTCTTGGTCACTTTATGCACACACACACACATTGATAAAAAAAATAGTTGCAAAGTATGCTATATTTACGGGTAAAGTAAACACTGAGGTCAACAATCTTTCATGCTTGAATGCAATCATCAAGCTTGAAGATTGCATTCAATATGCAATGGATTGTCACTGTATGGATTTACTTATTTATATCACACACAGTCTAAAAAAAAAAAAAAAAAGGTTTAAGTCTAGTGAATTTCTATACCTGGATATCTTTGTCAGAAGGTAGCAGCTTGGAAAGCAGAACTTAAATTCCAGTCAAGTTTGTTCCATTCATTTATACACAAAAACTTTTGGAAAAGGTGTGGATTAATCTCCACCTCACCAGACTGGGCTTTATATAGTCTTGGCTGGCAACCAGTCTAAGAGAAGAAAAATGAATTCAAACCAATATGGAGAAGGTTGGTCTCCATCAGGTCATTTTGCCAAAGACACTATTGCTGCTATGGTTACAGTACATAATTACCTCTATGCCTCTAATGAGTTACATTAATTGAAACCTTTGTCAAAATTATTATTTTCACCTATCAAGGTTTAGTCAACTTTAAAAGCATTTTGTATCCTTGAAGAGTTCCACTAAAATTCAATATAAATATTTTCTTTTAACATTTTCATAGGAACAAAATTTATGTTTGTTTAAGATCTAGGTTTACATTGAAAGAAAGGAGGCAAGGTTGAAAATTTAAAAAAACAAACTTGCCGACCAGATATAAAGACAAGAAAAGCTGGCAAGTGTAGAAAGGCATAAAAATTGTGGCACATTAAAATTCTTCATGGAGAAAAAGCACCAGAAAAAGATCAAAGAAAGCAATAAAAACATTCCTTTTCTGAATAGGAAATGAATCCATGTTTGTATAACAGTTGAATAAAAACAGTGATAGCAACAAACATTGAAAGAGATAAGGAAGAGAATGCAAAGATACAGAAAAATGAAACAGAAAGAGATATTGTGGGATCTTAATTGTTAATTAAAGTAATTTCCACATGAATCATGCAGCATCAAATGCCATGCTTTTTTTTTTTTTTTTTTAAACAATAATGTTCACCATGTACGAAGCCCACTCAAGGCAGAGGGTTATAGAGTAAAAGGCACAGTTAATGGGCATACGTGGGGAAATTTGGAAGTCAGAGATGTCCTTTTCTTTGACTGCTACTTAAAGCTCTGTTGTTCAACCCATCATTGGGACTTAGAATATTATTTTTTTTTTGTTAGTTATATTTGCCCTGTACAAAGCCCAAGAGCCACTCAAGGTAGAGAAAGTTTATGCAGATATAGAGAAGATAATGATTAGCTTTAGACTTAACAAGTAGTGATCAGAAACATCTTGGAAGTTGGTTCCATAAAGCAGTGATTTGTGAGAAGTAGCTGCTTGAGTGGAACTTACATCTAACAAAAGAATATGAAGAGAATAATGGTGGTTTGTTAAAATGGGTGTGGCATAACAGGTTTAGCTGTGAAGGTTAGAACTGGTAGAACCAAGTAAAGTAGTTTGTCTGAGCACTTTCCATGAAAATTATCAATAGAGCACCAAAAAGCTTGCAATGTTTTCTGTGAGAAAGGGGTGGAAAAAATAATTCATCACCCACAAGGATGTGAAGATGCTTTTGAATGCTCAAGATTGCTAAGTAAAGCCTGGGCAGCTCATGCCCATGTATGGCAACAGTACAACATTTATGGTCTGATCTTGCTCTTGTATTAGACATCTTCCACCCATTTTATTAATGTAGAACAAAAAAAAAAAAATCAGCATAGGTGGCTGAAGAACTTTTCTATATTTTTATACTGGATTTTCCTGCAACTTTCTTTTAATGGTATAAAATGTTTTGTCAGTTGACTAATCCTCAATAGGTGGAAATAATTTTGTGAAAATGTAATCAGGTTCAAGGCAATTGACTTGACCTGCATTTTTCTTTTACTTTTTTTAAAATTTGATACTTTTAGGAACTAAGAGTCTCAAAAGGGGGTGGTGGTAAAAAGGGTGTTTAGAAGTAATTAAAATAATTACATAAACAAAAAATTATTAGGCAAAAATTAAAACTGTGCTTTTTCACAAACTTGTAGGCTAGACTAGATTTTCCTACAACCAGAAAATAATCATTGATGTTTTACTTCTGTAAAAAAAAAAATAAAAAATTAAAATTTTCAGCATACTTTGTTCATGTGCAGTCCACACCAACATAAATTTAGTCCAATGAAAGCTTAAAGGATGAAAAGTGTTACAAAATCCCTCCCCCACTGTCATACATTTTTACTAGTACTGTTCTTGAGATATATATAAGACAAAAGGAAAATTTAGCTGATGCATTTCATTCTCTGAGGGACTTTACCAAGGCAAATATAGGGATGTTATTTTGTGACATGTATTTAAATACAAGAGCAAAAAAGTTACTGTTTTTTTTTTTTTTTTAAATTTTTGGTATGAGGCTGCTCATGAATATTCATCAGATTAGCAGAAAAGCAAGGCAAGTTCATGGATGTGAGGTGATATAGTTCAATGTCTAATAAACAAAAGTGAGAATGTGTGTGTGTGTTTTAGTATTTAAAAATGTCCTTTTAATTTTTTCGTATTTTTGGTGTCATGTATCTTGGGTTGGGATAGTAGTAATTCTTTCAGGAAAGGAGATATTTTGTGTGTGTGTGTGTGTGTGTGTGTGTGTGTGTGTGTGTGTGTGTTATATATATATACATACATACATACATACATACATCAAATACTGACATTCCAAAACAGTTCTATTATTTCCTTTACGGACATATTCATAATAGCCAAAAGAACAACAATGGTTCTTGTCACAGAGTGAAAGCTCTGTGAAAGAGTGTTGAACTAGAAACCTCAAGGTTATGCTTTACTTGCTATCCAACTTAAAACCAAGCGTGTCAAGTTGGATAATTGGAATTCAGATATAAATTTTTCACAAGATTATTATACAAACTAAAGAGAAGTATTTATTCTGAAAGTAACACCTATTTTATTGTGCTATTCCATGTCAGAGACAGATGTTAATGGTACAACAGTAGAGATTAAACCTTCCTTACAATCACTCAATTATTTTTGCCTTATTGCAAATAGCGATAATATAAAATCTGACATGAAGCAGAGGCATTACAGAATTCTACCATGCACAAAAAAATTATACTGGGTAATATTCATCAATGCCTATTGAATGAATATGGAAACCAAACAGTGGATGCAAGCACAGTTAAAGGGTGATTAATGTGTTTTGGCAGTAACACCAGTAATATGCATGAAAAAGTATGCAGAGATTTTAACGAGGCTGGCATATAAGTTCTTGCTCATTAAACAAAAATTAATATTTAAATGAATGACTAGAGAAAAATTATAAAATGGTATTTTATAACTGAAAATCATTTACATTCAGACTATTGTTGCCCTGGGTATGACAAACTGCATTCAGCAGCAATGTCTTTGATTAGGAAGTTTTGAAGAGTGAGTAACCACTTCTAATTGTTGTTGTTCCCAGGTCCACTGACCTGTTATGGTCTCAGTTAAGGGCAAATAGTTAAGTCCCAAACTGGAATAATACACTATGAAAGTATAAAATAGATTTTTATAGAAAAAAAAAAGATTTCTTACAAAGAATATATATTTTATTCATATAAACCTATCTTAATCTCGTCAGCATTAAGTAACCATTGAGATTGATATGCAACAAAATAATCCAATTTATCAGACTATTGTCCTTATCTTTGTTGTAAAATACTAATCATAAAAACTTGTACCATACTCGAGTATGTATGTTATATACTAACAGGAATATAAAGATTACCAAGGGTTATAAGATAACCTCCAAAGAGAAATAACATTGTAAAGCTATAGAATAACGGAAACAACAGTGTTACTTAAACTTTTGCAGGTTATTTGAAGCCAGAAAATATTTTTAGATTTTAAGAAATGGGGAGGGTAATGATTTATGAATACAAGCTCTACTAATTAACCCATAGAGGGAGCAAGAAAGGTGAATTAAGACATTTACCAAGAGTATTTGGGTGTAGGTGAATATAAAAAACCCAATTGAAATTCAAAGTCTGGTTCAATTTACAATTCCAAGCCATTATCTATTACACTATGCACATCTAATACATCCTTGCATTTCCAAGTGGTCACCCATCTAGTTACTGACCTGGCTTGATGGTGCTTAACTTTGGTGATTATATAAGAACCAGGGTTTCAACATATGGCTTTAAAACAGAATGAATTACTGTATTTCTATGAGCTATGTCTTTTTATATTTTAGATTTATTTATAAATAAGATGTTGCAGTTTGTTTACATAATTAAACATGACACTCCTTAGACAAGCTATTGTCAAAATGTTTAATATAGATAAAAAAAAAAAAAAAAAAAAATGAAGCTGATACTAGTAGGTACCTCCACTCGGATCGATAACAAAGGCAGATAGTATGAATAAAAAAGGTTCCAAACTCAAAACAAACTTTTTTCCTCAAAATGTTTATATTATTAAGAGGAAAGTTCAAAGTAGTTTTTAATTATTTAAAAAATTTTTTTTAATCCATTCTAACATTTTCGAAATTTTGTTTTGATTGATTTTAGCGGCTAAGAAACGTTTACTACTGTTTTACAATAGACGCCAATTTTTTTTGCATTTGCCACTTTTTTAGGTTAAAAACATTAATTTGGAAATTCTTGCAAAAATCAAATAATTGTCGGATTGTAATGAAACTTTCAGTATTCATTCACACATGAATGAAATACTTCTAAAATTATTTTTTAAAAATCTTGATAAAAATATTTTTTTTTTTACCTCTGTTAACCCCACTTCACGTAAATCCCTACATGTTAAAAATTTTTAAATAGTGTCAAACTTTTGTTTAATTACTTCAACGCAGGACTCATTGGGAAATATAAATCACCCATTTCTTTTATCTTAAGTTTGAAATCACTATCAGAAAACCTTCTCCCAAGAGTAAAATAAAAAATGCAATAAAACTCCGACATAATCAAATTTCATAATCTGTTAATTACTGGAATAAACAACAACTACTGAGGACATTATATTCTGAAGAAGAAAATTTTTTCCGATTAATAATAAAATTTTGAAAAAATTGTTTTAATTTTAAATTTTTTTATTATTAAAAAATTTAATAATATAAAAGCTTTTAAAAATATTTTTTAAATCTCCAAAAGAACTGATTGCAAGTTTTCTTTTTAGTTAAGAGCTGAGTATCATATTGCCTATGTAAAATTGAAAAATATAATAAAAATCATTTTGCAGAAATATAAATTAATTTTAAAAAAAAAAAAATTTTGTTTATAAATATGTTCATTTACGTTCCCTTTTTGAGTAAGTACGGTGTTCTATAAGAGTCATAACATGTTTACATAATTCTAACATCTGCAGTAATTCAGAAAGCATATTCAAATGTCTGGCTATAAATGTAAACTAAAATTCCATTAAATATTATAAAATTGCTGAAATTATTGTTTTAAATTTTACTATTTAGTTAAAAAAAAAAAAAAAAAAAAAAAATGAAATTAATAATTTTGTTTTTTTGGCACGTATGGTCGCAACACTTTCCGTCTGACAGCTTCCGGAGCTCGTAAATCTTTTAACACCCTACCATTGCATAATCGAGGTGATGACAGGTAGGGCTACCGCAGTTAAAAAGTTGTTTTTTCTAAATTTCTGGCAGTAAGGAATTATTACTTGATTGAAATCAGATAAAGGTAAGTTTCAACTTTAAAAATTGACTTAAATGACGTGTCAGCAAGGTATATTTTATTTTTGCAAGATTTTTAAAACAGAAATTGGGCTACTGTTGACATAATGTTGACAGAATGTGTCAATAAATCAAAAATGGTGGGAAATTTTAACTTAATTTTTTCGATTTAAAAAAAAATTAGATTAAAATCAATATAATTTCGGGTTAAATAATACCAGTGTATTTTTCTTTCGGGAATTAAAATTTAATCTTATGGCTTTCAATTAAAGCTAATTTTAAAGTTGAAGATTACTTATTTATTTTTAAAATTTAAATTTAAATTTAGGTATCGAAAAATCAGTGGAGGTGCCTATACTATATGATCTATTATTCATATAAATATACCCTTGAAGTTTTACCAGCATAATTTGGTTAATAGCAATTTTGTGAAAGTATCGACTTGAATAATTATATGATGTGCATTATGGTGCAATGGATATCGGCTCAGAATAAGAACTCAAAAGAGCAGAGTTTGAATTCCAGTTGAATTTGCTGCATTCACTTATGCACAAATAATACACTTGGGAAAGGTAGTCATTCATCTCTTCTCCCTCCAGCTATGTCTTGAATAGCAGGACATATTGGATTCCATAGCCTTGGTTGGCAACAAGTTAACTGCAGAAAGAAATGGCAACCTGCTGTGAGAAAATCTGCCTAGTCAGTCATGAATCAAAAGAGACATGATCATTCAAGTGTGTATCACATATCTAACTGATTATATATAAAGAGAGGTCTCAATGAAGATGACCAATAAAGCCTTGTGGTTAAGTATTTTTTCTTCTATTTTTCTTGGATGTGTACCAGTGATTTCATTTTGGAACATAAGGTGTTTAAGAATAGTCCAGTGTGTTCAAAAGAGGAATTGCTGGCCAAATACAAATTTGGCTACATCCAAGCATTAAAAAAAAAACAAAAAAAAAAAACACACAATTCTAACATGTGCATCGTATAAGTGATGCTATTTGTAAAACAGTTTCGCAGAGCAAGACTGCACTAGAAAAGACTATATCAAATATTGTGTGTGTGTGTGTGTGTGTGCGTGTGTGTGTGTGAAAAATGCATACAGGAATCAGTAAATTCCAGATAACGTAATAGTGTAGGAATTGAAATTTAATTGTACTGGGGATGGGGTGGGGGAAACTAAATCAAAGTTTCTCACACTTATATATAGCTTCTATATAATCTATATGGAAATAAGAGTATCTTTTTGACCAATTATATACATATATAATTTTGATGTAACTGCCTAAATATACATGTTAAAATTTAAACTTGTTTCATATATAAAATTTTAAAATATTTGCTTTAATTGTTAACAAAAAATTGTCTCTGATTTAAGTTTAACTTTAATTTTTTATCAATTTAAATATATATATATATATATATATATATATATATATATATATTATATATAAGCTGTATACTTATTCAAATATGATCACAATGTTTTGATAACTTTTTAATTTTATTAGACTAGGGAAAAAATTACATTATTTACAGAAAAATTGTCTACACCAAAATACTTATTTTTCTCACCTCATTTTTCTTTTTATTAAACCATCTTAAATTAAGCATTATATTTTTTCATTGTTCCCAGGCAAATATTTTTCCTATATTCATCTCTACCTTAGTTGTGGAGGAGGTTGTGTGTGTGTGTGTGTGTGTGTGGGGGGGGGGATATACATCCCAAAACCCATAGCAGATACTTGAAAATGTAGTTTATACCAAACCTTATATTTTTGCCTATCCATATCCATGATAAAAGTCTAATTTATAATTATTTACACTATTTATAAGGGACAATGGCCTGATAGATTAAGGAATAGTTTTGTGAATTTGGTGTCATCTTGGTTGTGAGTTCAATCCTGAATCAGGCAGTGTGTACTTGCACGCAGTGGAAACCAGTAAGCAATGACCAAGAATTGAGTAGTACTATGAGAACTGAACAATATCTCTAGACATGGGCTGGAACGAGAACAGTCTAACCCTGTAAATTTAATAAAGGGTTCAGAATTCTAAGTTACCCAGATCAATATATATCTTAGGAAGGCTGGAGGGCACAACAGCTAAAATATGATAACAATGCAGATGAGGACAATAGTCTGAATGCAAATAACTTTACATCTCAGAAATTTATAAATTATGTACAACGAGATTAACAAAAACAAAACAAAAACAAAAAAAAAAAAAAAAAAACACAGTGGTTAAAATATAGAGCAGGGGTTCCCAACCTTTTTGGTGAGAGACACACAATTTAAGCATCTCTAAAATCCTGATGCACCCTCACCCCATGATTATTATTTTTATTCCAGAAGCGGCCCTACTCATGCAGAGAAAGCATGAATTAGCACTAAGACTGCATATGTGCAATTCAACTTTAGAATTTTACAATATATATATATATATATATATATATATTTATTCCCTCCCACAATGAGTAAATTGTTATCAATTTTATATTTTTAATTTTGCATATGTGCATTGTTTATTTTATATTATGTGGACTGCATCGTATAGTCAGTTGGGCACCATCTGTGAGAAAAAGAGCACCATAACCATGACACAATTCATTCCACCAGATATTTGGAAACAGCATGCTGTACTGTTTGGCATTCATACCGGAAACTCCAATACAAACACTTCAGAGTGCTTAGGTGTCAATGTTAGGACAGCACAGAGGATTTGGAAAGAGTTGGAGGAGTCTAATAGTGATTAGACAAGTATAGCAGTTTGGAAAACTCACTGATTGTTCTGATAAGAAAAGAACTGTCGAATTTGTTGGTGAAGGCCTCAGACTCAACATGGAGGCCTACATCAAGCGGGTTGAGGAGGTATTGCTTCCCTGGGTAAAGATGGGGTGGTTGCTATACTTTGTCTTTCCTCTTCATAATAACAAACACTTTGTCAACAAAACACTTTATTAAATTTGTTTTTTTTTTTTGTTTTTTTTTTTTTACAATTATGCTATGCACCCCAACTTTTCTTTAGCAAAAAAATAAATATGGTAGTACCTATACGGTACATAGGTGATTACACATTTACATACATACAAACAAATATTTTTCCTGTTTAGAAAGAACAGTCAATTTTTTTGTTTATTTAAGTTTCAAATGTCTTTTTACAAACTTATTAAAAATCGCACTAACATAACGAGAGAGATTAAATTTAATGCCTCTAATTAGCCTTATCACTAATCTACAAACTGGTATCTTGACTTCAGCCACATTTCATTGACATGATGTTGGCTTCTCTGTCTCCTAAAATATTTTCATGGCATGTCTTGATGAGCTTTCACCCTCGATTCCTTGACCGCATGGATTCAAGTGGTAAGGAGGTCTCACTGTTTTACTGTTGAACCAGTTAGATGCAACTACCACTTCTACTTTAAATAGTTTCTTTTCTTGACTGTAGAACTTTCTTCTGATTTCTTTCTTCTTTGACATCTAAAATCTTCAAAACTTTAAATGCAACACCAATTGGCACCTGTCTCCCTGAACTGATATTGTCATTTCCTCACTAAAGCCTTATTCTCTTTCACTTCCTGTCCTAGTGACATTCTTGTCTCACTTGTGGTGAAATGATGAAACATACACACCTGTCCTTTTATTTAATAGTAGACTCAAAACAGGTAAAACTGCATTTTCAAAATAAAGAAAAATACAGTAATCGTATTTTCTGATTTTATCTTTAAGCAATAAAACTAAACACCAAAAATCATACACTAAGTCTAAAGCTGACCAATAAACTACAGATGTTAAGAATTACATTCTTTTGCTTACAAATTATGAAATTATTAATATTGAAAATAATTCAATCAATTTTTGTCAAGCACTTTCAAATCAGAAGGTCATATAGTAAAATGCTAAGATTAAAAAAGAGGAATAGTGGAAGTTATACAAAGAATGAGTACAATTGTCTGAAGAAACTTTGAAGATAGTTTTGCACTTTGATAAAACAAGTTTTGTTTTGTAGTAATTTTTTTTTTTAATCTCTAAATCTTCAAATTATCTAATTCTCATTTTTCAAAATTGAAAAATATTAAATAAAAGGTGAAAAGAAATAAGAAATCACTAACAAGTATTGCACAAAAATAAAATTTAGGTTTTGTTTCTGGTCTGTCAGAGCTGTCAGTTTGCTTCCTGCGAACCCGCCTCTCCTTAGCGACATGTGTCCTCTCTTGATTTGAGTTGTTGGGACAGGGTTCCTCTCCATTTGGACTGGTTGACTGCTACGTTCTCCCATGACTGTGTTGATGCCCATAGCATTCATATTGTTTTATGATGTCACAATACCGCAGCTGTGGCAGCACAGTGGATCTTCTTTCAGAGGCCAGCTCTTTATACAAGTGGTCTTTTGGAATGTGACTGTGGACATGGCCTAGCCAGCGGAGTCTGCACTGTTTAAGGAGTGTGAATATGATGGGCAGACATGCATGAGACAGGACCTCAGTGCTGAGGCACCTTGTTTGACATGAGATTCCTAATATGCATTGGATACTTCTCACACTGAAGGTGTACGCCTCTCTTGCCTGGCATACGTGGTCCATGTCTCGCTGTTGTATAGCAGTATGCTGACGACACAAGCATTGTACACTGCCATCTTTGTCTTCACTGTCAACTTGGAGTTCGTCTAAACATGTGTTGTGATGCACGCAAGGGTTGTAGCTGCCTTCCCAATTCTCTTGTTGAGCTCTTTGTCCAGGAAGAGGTTGCCAGTGATGGTAGAGCCAAGATAGATAAACTGATGGACCACATTCAGCTCTTAGTCATTGATGGTAAAGACTGGTGGTGGTACTGCAGTACCTTGACCCAGTAAATGTTCGGCAAGTTTCTGCAAACGGAACAAGATCACCCAAGCAAAGACTTTGCTCACTACCCAGAGTAAAGAGATGCCTCTGTAATTGTTGTAGTTGCTTCGTTTACCTTTGTTCTTGTTAGTGTCCCTCATGTCCTGTGGTACAGCCCTTTCTTTCCAGCACTGGCAGAGAACTTCATGCAGAGGGAGCAGTAGGATAGTCTTGCAGTGCTTGATAAGATCAAGGGGAATTCCATCACTGCCTGGAGCTTACTCTGTGGTCAAGCTGTTGATCGCCTCGCTGAATTTCTCTATCATCAGCTCAGTGTCAAACTCTTCCACAACAAGTAGGCACTCAATGGCAACGAGGTCTGCAGTCGTCACAACATTCTGTTGAGAGTAGAGGTTGAAATAGTGTCTCAACTATCTCTCCATCTGTTGTCTTGTCTGTGATGACTACCTGAGTGATGAATTTGAGGGGAGCTGTCTTTATCTGCACGGGTCCCATTGCTGTCTTGATGCCATCATACATTCCTCTGATATTCCCTGTGATTGCTGCTGTCTGAATTTTTTCACCAAGCTCTGTCCAGTACTTGTTGGCATAGCATCTGCTTAGCTTTGCTCCTGGCAGCCTAAAGGATCTGTAAGTTTCTCTTGTTGGGTGACCACTTAACCTGCTAGAACTGTGAAATTAAGTGTTTTTGAGACATGGCCCAAAAACACGAGTTATTAACCTTTCCTTTCTTTTCAAATATTTACACAGGCTGGTGCCCACAATGTTAAAAATTCACTGGTAAACAGAGCAGAGTTATTCAAGCATTTGTTGCATATGAGCAGCTTTAATCATTGGGAGCAGACTGTGTCAGGAACAGCTAATAGTCATCTCATCAGACTTCTACATGCACACATTGTGTGTATTTTTATATATAAAATAAATTTTGTTAACAATGGCACACAAAGATTTCATTAGTTTTTTCTGTATTCTTACGTGTTTCTTCTTTGCTGGGGATAAGGAATGTAAAAATGTTCCATAATTATTAACTTTTCAAACACTTTCAGCCATTTCACTGGCCATTCTCAAAGATGTTATATTTTTGATGTCATTTTATCCTTATCGTGCACATTACGTAAATACTTACAAAGAATGCTCCTTTTCAAAAACAAAATTACATTACAGTCAAAACAAGAGGATAACATTGAAAATATAACATTCTTGAAAATGGCCAGGGAAGTGGCTGAAAGTGTTTGGAAAGTTAATCATGGAACATTTTAATATTCCTTATCTCTAACAAAAAGGAAACATGTAAGAATACTAGAAAAACTAAAATAAAAAAATTAAAATTTTCCTTGTTGGTCATTTTTAACGAAACAGGTTTAAAAGAAAGATTACTGTCAAATATACATTAATGTGTGTGTGTAAAAAGATAGACAAGTGTGCAATGCTGTAACTTCACCCAATCCAAGTCTAAATCAGCTCTGAGTCCTTTTAAAATTATATCCTTCCACTCATCACTCTAAACACCTACTTCATTGTTGAAATATATCCCACCCCAATATCCAAGAGAATAAGATTTTAAAACCCTGCCCCCACCTAAGCAAAGTCTCTTAACGGTAGAACAACATCTAAGTGAAAAAAGAAAATTACTAAGATGAAGATGACACATCCAAGGAGTCCCTTCATCTGGAAATGCTCAGCTAGAGCCATAGTTAGGTAACATTTCCATCTCCCTCATTTCTTTTCAGGCATTTTCTTGTGTTAGGGCTTCCTTTATTAAAATTACACTAGTAAATGGAGCAGAGTTAACATCATATGCTGATGCTTTGTTGCAATCTAGCAGCACCAATCACTGGAAGTTAGTGGTGTGTGGGAAAAGGCGGGAAAAAAAAAAAAAAAAAAAAAAAAGTACCTGATAAATATAAAACATTAAAATTAACTTTTTTTCGAGAGAGAATCTTTGTAACATTTGGAATATGTAATACTAGAAAAAAAAAAAAAAAAAAAAATCCAATTAATAATTTAAGTAAAATTATGAATTTTTTGTTCAGAGCATAGTTTCAAACTTTTACCATATACCTCTTCCCAACACCCAAGAGAGAGAGTTACTGCACACGTTGAAAATTACTGATGTAGGGAGCGAGATTTCAGACTCCCTCCCCAAACAACCAACCAAAGTCACTTAATGGTAGAACCTTATTGAAGTCGAAAAGAAAATTACTAAGAGGAAGATGATACATCCAAAGAGTTCCTTCTGTAAAATAAAGAATTTTATTCATACAAGCTCACTTAAAAGGATTTCAAAACACAAAGTTAATTTATTCATATACTTATAAAATCTATATCATCTACAAAGAGCTACCAAATATTCGTAACTTTTAGATTTATTAATAGATTGTTATGAATCAAGTTAATTTATAAAGGAATTTTGCTTGAGGAAGAACCATGCACTAACATTAAGGAACAGTTTGACCTTGACACCATGATTTGTAGCCAAATTTCATCATCCTGATTTGATATTTTAAGATGGATTTTAGCTATCCAATGTTGGATATTTGCCACATCAAATGCAAGTGTGGAATAATGTCAGTTTTTTTTTCCTTCTGAATCAACGACTAATGAACAGAAAGCAGTTGGGAATCAAAGAACAATAAGAATTATTTTAAAGTGATACATTATCACAGTTTAACACAATAGGACTAGATTATGAGAGAGAGTTTGAAACTAATTCTTAAAGAACGCTAGAAACCTTCAACTTAACACATTTTCAAATAATATACATATTTTGAAATTGGTAAATTTGAATTGGGCCCAATTTTTTTTGTTTATTAATATATAATATTGAGCTTATAATTTCAAGAATCAAAACCTTTAACACTCCATAGGTGGCTATTTTCACCAAGCAAAATGTTAGTCTTGCAAATGCAAATTGAATTTGAATTTCTTAGTTATGTAGTCACATCCTTCTGTGACAACACCTAAAACAATCTTGTCTGAAATTGAGTGCCAGGCTTCTACAATTTCAAATATATAGAACTAATATATTAAACACTATATTCTGAGGGAATTCCATATTCAGTAAAAGTGGAAAAAATATTTATAAAAGATGTAGTGTTAAGATTTACAAATTCCTTTCTGTTTTTGATGCTGTTACTACAATTTTTCAGTCTTCATTCATTAGTGCTTGATTCTAATATAGAATGTGATGGATAAATTGTCTAAATTATGCATAAATGAAAATAACACTGACATCTTATTTTAACAGATATATTTACCAAAATGACAAAAATATCCTGAAATATTAAGAGTAAATTTTATTTAACAAAATTGACACTGACTTCAAACCATGACCTCCAGACAACTTAAGAATCTCCTACAATTCTTCTGGATGGCCTTGTTTAAGTTGGTGAATGTTGTCATAATCCTTGCCTTCAGTTCATCAATGGTGATACAAAGAGTTTTGTTGGTCTCTCACTCAACTACATCCCACACATTATAATCAAAGGAGTTGCTGTCTAAGGAGTTGGGTGGCCAGATGTAAGAGAGTGATGTGGTTACAGGAATTGTCTGACTGCCATGACTGGGTTCTCTCACTGTATATGGAATAGTGCAGAGTCCTGTTGCCAGAGACAGGGACTTCCAGCAGCCACCCTCTTGACCCAGGGCAGCACTATCTCCTCAAAGAGGCTGAGAACTTATGTAAAGATAAACGGAGACATAACATCACTATTGATCACTTCAAACACTAGGATGCTGACTGGATATTTAGTTTTCATCACTCTCAGTACATCTTTTGGAGACACTGCAAGCCAAAAGTGTGTGTTCACCATCTTATACTGGCAGAAATTTTGCTCATCTAAGATAAAAAAAAAAAACCAAAGCATGTTTGGTTAAAGGAGATGCTTGGGTTTATTCAAAAGTTTTGTAGCATGGTCTTTTGTCTTGTTTTTCATCACTTGGACAATTGGTTCTTTCCCTTCTTGTAGGAAAAATAACGAATGTCTTCATGCACTATCTGCCTTATAAGTAACACAGACACTCCTGTGTCCCTTGTTTTGGGACTGATTGACTTAGAGGGATTATTGTCAACGATGGCCTGTATCTCACTAACAAATTCAGGAGTTCTTCACTTAGAACGACCAGAGATTTCCAAGCTGCCGTACCTTTGTAATCACCATTAGATTCATCCAACTCTTTCAGAGTCCTCAGACTGACTCACGAACACTCTGAAATGTTTGCTTTGGAGCTTCCAGCAGGAATGCCAAACAATACAGCATGCCATTTCCAAATTTCTGGTGGAGTGAATTGCATTATGGTGCTCTTTATCTCACAGACGGTGCCCAACTGACCCTACTATACTATGCAGTTGACAAAATCAATAACAATGTGCATGCAAGAAATTAAATATAAAATGGCAACAATTTACCTATAGCACCCTGGTATGTGGTTTTCTTGGCAAAGGGGACATTGGGAAATTTTCCAGGTATAACCTGGAATCACCTGAATATATGGGTGGCAGTAAAATTTGTTTTTGTGTTGCTGAAATAGGCTGATCCAGTTGAGACATCAGCAAACAATCTTTTCTTACCATTTTCTGAAGATTTTTTTTATTTTATTTTCCTTACAAAAGCTGAAGAATGAGTCAACTAAATCATTGTTGTTACAACATTAACAATACAAAGAAAGCATTCAATCATTAATTAAATTTAGAATAAACACTATACATTAAAAATGAAGACATTTCATGAAACACAGTCCATATATCATAGACATGGTCTCATTTGTATTCATCTGGAAAAAAAAAATTAATTTTGAAATTTCAGAACCAAAAAAACAAGTATTTTTATTATTTCTTAAGCAGGCTTAGATTTAAAAGAGAGGCACTAAGCTATTCCATTAGTGAGGCCCCTTCAAACCCCCCACCATTAGCACAAGTAAAGGAAAATGGAAGAAGGTTATAAATTAGACCATTTGAGTAAAGCCGGGGATGACGATGATGGGTCTTTAAAATTATTAAAGGGTTGTTTAAAGTCTACAATGACAGCATGTGTAAAGAAGGCCTATGACAGTGTGAAAAATATTATGCACCTTGACTGGACGCCCTCTAGGGTTCAGACAGGGCCAGATTTAGATAAAGAGACGCCCTAGGCTATTCCACTTGTGAGGTGTCACCAAATCCCCCCCATTCTCACAAGTAGAGGAAAATGGAAGAATGTTAAATGATTTGAGTAAAACTAAGAATGATGACAGATGTTTAAAATAATTACTAAAGGGTTGTTTAGAATCTACAATGTGTTATGACAACACATGTAAAAATAAGCCAGTGAAAAATATAATGCATGTTGGCTAGAGGCCCTCTAGGATTCAGGTAAGGTTGGTTTAGATGAAGAAAGGTCTAAAGCTATTCCACTTTTGAGGCCCTCTCCAAATCCCCCATTATCATGAGTAGAGGAAAATGGAGTGTTAAATTAAACAATCTGAGTGAAACTGAGGGTTATTTAAAGTCTACAATGCATTATGACAGCATGTGTAAGAAAAGCCTATGACAGCCAAAAATATACCTCTTGGCCAGAGACCCTCAGATTTTCAGACCTTACGCTACAGCCTGCTAAGCCTATAGGTAAATCTGGCACTGTCCCTAAGTTATTAGAGAGGCACTCTGGAGTAATAGATAATGGCTCAGATTAAGAAATCGATGAGCAGATTTTAAATTTCAGTCAGTTCATTACATGCAAATATCCTCAAGAAAGCTATGAAACCATTTCTTTTCTTCCCAATCTATGGATAAATAGCAACACAGGTTGGATCCTATAGCCTTGAGTGGTAACCAGTCCAGAAGGACAAAATATTTCAAACCCAGAATTGATCAAGTGTGGTATGTACAGCTACACCCCCAAAGATATGGTCAATCAGGGAGGGGTTCTTTCTACAGAAAAGGAGAAGACCATGGATTTGAATTTGGAAGTTATCAGACTAATGTTTTCATTTGTTGTTTTTAAACAAAATCTTGGCTGATGTTTTCTTTGACCTTCCCAGACTGTTCAAAATAGAAACAAAATGTTTTCATTATTCCATGTATTCTTCTGACTACTGTCCTCCTCTTTGTTGCTTTCAATACACTTCAATTATGACTGTTGGACTTGGCATTGAGGTAAGTGCTTTCTAAAGACTACATACAACTAAGATGAAGAAAAGAGTCCTAAAAGACTATTTTCCAATTACATAATAGAAATCTTGGATATAAAATAATTTGAAAAGATTATGATTCCAGACTTTTAAGAAAACCAAGTAAAGAAACAATACAAAAGTAATTTTCAATTTTCCTTCTTAAAACTAATCAAATGAAAAATTGACCCAAGCATAAAAACATTAATAACTGCTACCTTATAAACTTTTTGTGCTCAGATCCGGAACTATTGATGATAGGACCCATTCTCTTACAAACATTGAATGACTTATATACCTAAAAAAGGCTGAGGAATGTATGTAGTAATAAAAACCAACAAGGACAATGAGAACATCAGTATGAAAAATTTCTAGAGCAACATAAACTTCATTTTAGTAGTAGGACATGTATATTTTGGTAATACTCAATTAACAGATTCATATTATATGTAAAATTTTTTAGCAGATTATTATTCATTAGATTTTCTTCAACTCATAGAAGTTCTCAACCAAAATGTATCAATTTTTCATCATTTTAGAAGAGAAGTCCTCTTCATAATATAAAAGTTATCTGTATTTTGTTTTTATTTATAAATGTCAAGTTTGAAGCCATGCTTAAGTAGGTAGCTCCACTAATTCTCTGAAAAAGGAGTAGCATATGATGAAAAAAGTTCTAAACTTGATACAAAAAAAAAAAAAAAAAAAAAAGTTTTATCAAGTTCATTTTAAGATGAAAGACCACAGAACTTTTCAATGAGTTAATTACATTTTTTTTAGCACATTTGAAATTTTAGAAGGCATTATTTAATTAGAGAAGCTTTTAATTGCTTTTATAACCAAGATATATTAAGGACACTACTGTCTTAAGAAAAAACTTGTTACTAATCATAAACAGGAAAGCTTAGTACAAATCAGACACCAATATTTTTGAAATAGTTTAAAATTTTTGGGTATGTTTATAAATGTACCAATTTTTGTAGATATAGTTGTTAATGCAACATTATCAGAGAATAAGAGCGATAAAAATAGTAAACTTACAGTCAAAGTACCTAACATTTGGTAAAACATAGGTTACGGAGAATATTTCCAAAACTTTTAAGATTACTGAGTACTTAAAAATCATATATCAAAAATTTCATTAAAAATTTTTTTTCTTAATGGACCAAGGGATTCCTGTATACAAAAATGATACCTCACACCAGAAGTTTTATTTTTTAAAAATGGACAATTTAAGTAGAGCCTATATTTGATTTTTCACAAATGATAACTCAGTAAAATACCCAAATTGCATTAATTGGGTTCATCTTCAAAAAGAATATCATAAAACCAACCAGTCATTAAACACTGATTTGTTTTAGAGATAAGTAAAGTATATTTCTTGAACAATGTTCAAAGCTAGACACTACAATCTTTCACTGAGGCTTCACCCCATTCCAAAATATTTATAGTAGATATAGACACAGAAAGAAAAAAAATGCATAGCATGACAAAAACCCCAAACCTAATAAAAACAAGGTTTTATTGTCAAAATGTTTGTTATTAAGATGAAAAACCAAAGTATTTTTTTATGAAGTTTTTAATCCCTTATAAAATATTCAAAATTTTAGTTAAAATTCAATCTTTTTTGCATCAGTGCTCAATGAAATATTTACAATTAGTGTTTTTGTGCTTTTATCTTTTGGAGAAAAATACACTGATTTGGAAATCTCTGCAAAAATCAAATAATTGGGATATTTTAATAAAACTTTCAGGACTTCTTCAAATAAAATTATGTCTTTTTTTTTTTATAGAAAATCTTACTAAATAAAAAAAAAAAAAAAAGCTTCAGGAATGATTTTGTATTTTTAAAAAATTATTTTAAACCTTAGGTATTGAAAATTAGTAGGAAATACCTATTTTTAAGATTATGCTATATTTATGGGAAAATGGTGCACAATATCAGGAACAGAGCATTTGTAAATATAAGCAGTGTGTATATAGGTATCAACACTGGATGGCAACAGCATTTCATGCTTCCCAGTCTTGTGCCTATGTTCCCCCACTGCTTACAGTGATTTACTAAGATGTGGCACAAGGCTGGAATTATGGAAAACCTAATGAGGATCAAACTCAGTAGCAATTAATATAGCACAATAAGCATACTATAACACAAAGTGTCTCATCCCTACTGCTTATATATAAGAACAATTAAACAAAAAAAGGTCAGGTTTTCTAAGTTGAATTCACTGGTTGCTATCTTCACAAGAGACAAACTGCACACACTAGTAAAAAAAAAAAAAAAACATGTAAATGTCCTATTCAATAAGTAATAAGCTTATTTATAGTATACCAATGTCTATAAAAATATCAATACTAGAATGCCTTAATAAATGAAGGAACTGCAATAGATCTCACCAAAATTCTGACTTTGGACTTGAAATGGATAATCACAATCAAATACAGAAGAGATTTTTTTTTTTTTAATCATATCACCCCAAGCAAGGCGAAAACGCCACTGATGTGCAGGGGGCTACGTAAGAGTGAAAAGATTGGAAAAGAGAAAAACCGGAAACCACAACCTAAACAGGAAACAAGGGATGAGCCTCTTCACCTGGTCCATAGACGTGGGTGGAGTGTGAACCAGGCGATAGTTTAGACTATCTACTCCAATTGAAAAAAAAAAAAAAAAAAAAAAAGTGAGAAGATTGGAGAAGAGAAAAACCAGAAACCACAACCTGAACAGGAAACAAGGGATAAGCCTCTTCACCTGTTCACCTGTTCAATAGACGTGGGTGGAGTGTGAACCGGGCGATAGTTTAGACTATCTACTCCAGATGAAAACAAATGTTACAAACAGATCCTGCAATGATTTTTTTTTTAAAGACATGCCAATAACTTGATACTTCATGAGAGACAAAGAAAATCATAAATAAAATTAGTAACAAAAGCAAACTTCCTAATCTTGATCTGTCTATATTTCTGGGGGGTGAGGTTTTATAACTATTTATAATTTACATCATCTGGACTGATGTCCTCATCATTATTATTAAAATGTTGCAAATATGGGAATAAAGAGAAAAACAACGGTCTGAATGATAAATAAAGGCTAATCTAGAATATCTTGAATTGTATATTTTTTTTCCACTTGTCACAACTCAGTAACTTAATTAAATTATAAATTACTGTATATTTCAGTCTACTGTGTTGATTAATATATAAAAAAAAAAAGCCAAGACCACTTAACTAAAAATCAAACTTGCAGATGGATGGCATATAAAAAAAAAAAAAAAAACTGATTATTTTAATTAGGTAACTATTTTATTTATTATTAAAAAACAGATGCGAAAAGGCCCCAAACTTAGCAGAAACAAAGTTATATCATCAAAATGTTCATGTCATTAAGAGAAAAGGCCAGAGTATTTTTTTTAAATCCTTTCTAACATGTTCAAGATTTTGTTTAAAAATCTGTTTTTTTTACATCAACATAGGACCAGAGTTGACTATAAGAATATATTCCACATTAATTTTGAAGTTCTTGCAAAAATCAAATTGTCAGATTTTAATGGTACTTTCATTTATAAATAAATAAACCCAACCTTTATTTCAATTTCATTAAATTTCTAGAAATTAAATATTGTTTGTAAAATGCTTTTATTAGTTAAATGCAGGACTCCTTGGAGAATGCAAATCATCTATCTTTTTATTTTCAAACAGTTGTCACTTTCCTGAAAATCTGCCCTGAATAATAAAATAAGAAATGGAATAAAGCTGACATTAATTATATAAGCTTTAATTGCTTATATATATATATATATATATATATATATATATATATATATATATATATAAAGGACATTATAGTTGGAAGAAAAAAATTTTTTTTTGACAAAATGAATTTTTACAGGATGTTTCCAATTTGTTAATTATAATAATTTATAAAATTTCAAAAATCTTTAAAGAATTCCTCAAAACTTTGCTTCAGGTTAAGTGAAGGCTATATTTACTAAGCAAAAATTGAAAAGCTTAATACAAATCATCATGCACCAAGATTTTAAAAATATTCTATTTTTTATATGTATAAAATGTGCCCATTTTGAAAGTATGGATGACTACACCCAACATTATCAGAAAATGAGATCAACTATAGTAAATTTAAAGTCAACATTCTTAAAATTAGATTCTATATGTGATACTCACATGGACGATCATGTCGCAAAAGAGACATGCCTGACAGGTCAGAAGATATTCCTATAGTAGTTTGCCATTACTTTCAGCAGTAGACTGGTTGCCAACCAAGGCTATAGAACCCAATCTGTCCTGCTTATTTAACACATAAATAGAGGGAGAAGAGATAGATTAATACGATTTCTAAGGGTATTTGCACATGTGAATGTAATGAATTCAAGTGAAATTCGAACTCGGCTCTCCAGTCTCATCTAGAGCTGATATTCATTGCACCACAAGGCACATTGTAAATGAGATAACGAAGAATATTTCCAACATTCTTAAACTTACTGAGTACTTAAAAGTTATATAAAAAAAGCATTCACCTGTCATTTTCTTAAATTATGTTTTATAAATTCTCTGTAATACAACATAAAAAGTAGCTTAGAAGTGCTTTTTGAGTGTTGAAAGATATTTAAATCACTACTACTGTTCATTTTAAAATCCATTTTTCTGCTTTTTTGACTTTAAATAATACTTGTTTCAAATCAGATTAATTATACTTTAAATCAGCTAATATTCCTCAAAGTTTCAGAAAAGTATATTTTATTTTCAGAATCTTCTTTAATAAAAACATTACATTACAATAAAAGACTAAAAAGGACACTAATCAGCTATTTTAAACAATTTAGGCAGTTGTTTCAAGTCTAATGTTGAACATTTTTTAAACCTATTGCGAATGATTTAAAAATTTTTCTACCATAAAAAAAACTTAAATTATTTTTAAATAAATGTCAAAAGGAACTTTAACCCCAATATATTTTTAGATTAAAAAAAAAATTTCTAATTCCAATTTTCCATACTTAGCAAACGAATTTAATATCCAAATCGCCAACATTGTTTATTAACTGTAAAAATAGCGTTAAGTTAAATCAATAAAATGTTTTCGTCAAGGAAGTTACTTTTAGTTATAATTAATCATTTTAAAACTAAATTTAATATACAGAAAGAAAAATAGATGAAAATTATTTTTAATGCAAAAACTGTATGCATCGCCATGAACAAAAACGTGTAATGAACAAAAATAAAATATTAAAATTTAAAAGCACGTCGATTTTCGATTTAATTTTATATAGAAATAAAATATATGATAAAAACGAAATGTAGCTGAGGTTAAATTTTGAGAAAAGTTTATCTAGGAACTACTGCCAAAAAATTGAAGAATAAATAAAAGATTTCAATTTCATTTCACAAACAAAAATGAATCATGAAAATTAAAATTTACTAACAGGTAGAAAATAACACACACACACACATATATATATAAGATTTAAAAAATAAATTGTATCAGTAAAACGTAAAACTGATCAATCTACGAATTATAATCAATGAAAGAAGCTAGAAAAACAAAAAGCAAACAAAAACGACAAATAATAACTGATTCTCCATTTTTATGCATGCCCCCTTTTTACTAGAACTCTCCTGTGTCAAATGATTTCTAGCAGCTCGCTAATTTCTTTTTATAATTTCATACGAAATTATAATTAAAATCAATTGTCATTTTTACTTCCCAAATACCTTATTTACAACTTGACTGCATTATTAATTAAAAAAAAAAAATGGCAGTATATAAATATATTTTTATAATAAAAATAAATAAATGTGTGTCATACTGTATCTATGCGTGTGTAAGTAGTTTATAAACAATTACAAGTCCGAACTACCAAATTCCAATTAAAAATTTAAAAGTAAATAAGTTAAATTAAATGTTATTTAGATTTTGTTTCGAATTTTTAATTTGATAGATGAAAGGTTTTTCCTGCTTGTATACTGCCTGTTTTACAATAAAGGTAATCACGTGAGCAAATATATTCCTCATGCCAATTTCTTGCAAAAAGGAGACAAGCGGTCAGAGTGTAGGATTATTTTTCGTATTTTATGTACTTGTGGGAAAAATTTGCTATATATATATATATATATATATATATATATATATATATACACACACACAAAATTACGAACTAAAAATTTACTAATGCTTTCAAAAGTTTTTTTGACACATGAATCGCAATATGAATCGAGGTAAAAAAAATTATTTAAGACTTACAAAAAAACTTGTTTTTTGTTAAATAAATTGCTGACTAGAATAATACGTTAATTTATCTTGAAAACTTAAGAAACTATATCAATAAAAATCAATTTCTTTTTAAAGACATCACATATGGTTTGGTGCAGCATGATGAAAAAATCTACTTGCTGTAATATTCTCTCTTCTTACTCTTCTTAATTAGTCTTTAATATCAAGCTTGAAATAGTAAGACATTAAATAAATCAATAATAACCAATTTTTACAGTAATAGAAAATTATTTAACAATTACTGATAATTAGATTTTTAAAAAATCAATTTCGTATGCGAAGTCATTGACGTTCACAAGCTACTTTAAAAAAGTGTCAAAAAACTTATTCGTCACTAAGATTTTTATTTTATATTAAAAAAAAAAATTTTAATAAGACTATTAGAAAATTATTTTTTTGTTAATTCATTTTATTCACATAAAAGAAATTCATATTCCTATATTTGAAATTAAAATCAAGGCATTTATTTATTTTTTTATTAGGAGTCAAAAAAAAAGGGGGGTTATAATTGAAAGTTTTAGGGTTTAAGCCAAATTTGACAAGCTAAAAAACAAAGATTTTTTTTTTTTTTTAGGAAAATAGTCAAACTTATTTAGAGAAGCTAAAAAAAAAAAGAAAAAAAAAAAAGATTTTTATTCAGTTTCATAAAACCAAGAGAAAATTTGTATAAAAATAAGTCCAAGATTTTAATACTTTTATTTAAAAAAAATATTTTACTTAAATTTTACTAGCAGTATGGCAATATTGTCGACAATAAACAGAAGGGAAATTAGAAATGATTATCTGCAAAAATAAAAAGAATAATCATTATTTTATTTTTGAAATTTCTAGAATGGTTGAACTGAGTGAACATTTATGTAGCCTTTGTATCGATTGTTGGTGATTAAAACTAAATTATTTTAATTTATTGCGAATATAATGAATATACAAACGTGAAAAAAATCTTTAAAGGGAAGTGGGCATTCAGGGCAATTTTTTAAGGGCAGTAAATAAAAACTTTTTAGCTTAAAAAGTATTTCTTAATTTTATTCCATTTTTTTTTTCGAGCTTTGTCTCTCTTTAGCTGGATAAAGGCGAACGAATATTTAATTTTCAATCAGACTTTATAATATAATTTAATGTAAAAGATATCAAATTTCGTTTTGGCTTTTAAAAATAGGGGACTCACACCTAAATATGAACGATATATTTAGAAAATTTAAAAGCAAACATAATAATAATAATAAACTACAATTATTTTAGAAACATTTTTTAATTCTTCCCCCCCTCAGATGTCAGATTCAAATGTAGTAGGAAGAAATAATACTCATAAAAAAAAAAAAAAAGAAGTTTTATTTTTTTAGTATTTAAAAAGATAAAGATGATGCTATTGTTTTATTTGACAATTCTAAGACCACTTGCCGATTTTTAACCAAGTAAAAACTTCCTAACTAAATTTCTTTTTGGCAAAAAAAGTGATTTTATCGAAGAGGTTGCGAACAGCTTCATCGAATACAAAACAGGAAAAAAAAAAGAAATAAATGTCTAAACTTGGAATGTTTATAGCTACAACCAAGTATGTGTTCATTAAACGAAGGTCTGTGTGGATATAATATGCGGGAGTAGTAAAAAAATCTCTTTCTTTCTTCTCAGTCCACATGCCACTCACACCTACACACAGTCATACTATCGTTTGTTTCAGACTAAAAATGGCGCCCCACGGAACAATATCACAACAGACGGGCAGATAACAAGCAAACAAAACAATGGCTTCAATAGAATTTTATACACGACTTCTTAATGGACTATTTTTGCTACACACTGGCACACCAACGTTAAGGCATCAAGAAAAAAATAGCTGATAAACCTGAACAGAAATGCCTACCTTCGACGTTGCAAGGAGCCGCCATGATTAGCCGAAACCGGACAAGGTACAGAAGTGCAATAGAGTTCTCTAAAACTAGAAAGCCGAAACGGACTTCGCCAGCCCGGCATGCAACACTCTTCTTATTAATAAACAATTATTTCGAACTTAAATGTTTCTAGATTTCTCTCCAGATAATTTTATTATGCATTTATAATTTTAAAATAGATTAGATATGATAATTTCTTATTTTAAAAATTATTCATAATTTCTTGCTAGGTCAAGATTTTTTTTATTCATATTCAGCAACTCAAAATTCTTTCCATTGCAGGAAACACAACTCTTTTTTCAGTTTTTAAAAATCATTATCTCCCTTAAAAGAGCTTTGAGCTTTCCTTCAAATAATTTAAATAAATTTTCTGAAAGCATTTTAATGCAACAATAATTAATGCTCAAGAAGAAAAAATAATTTCCCAAAACGAACAAAAGATTAAATTTGTAAAATAAATGTATCCACAATATCTTGTTCATTATCATTTGTTTTTTCTCTCGTTATCAAATATATTGCCAAAAAGTAAATAAATTCATGGATTAAAATTAGTAACTAAAAACAAAAAGCATTTAATAAGGTTTTTAAAATTTGAATAATTAAGAGAAAAAAATAAGGCTTCTATAATTTTTGTTTTTGTTTAAAACAGTTTTATTTTTCTCTCGTTTTTTAATAAAATATCAAATACAATAAAATCATGTTTACCTTTCTCCTTTATTCTTATATATAAATAATTCAATTGTTTAAAAATAATTAATAGCAGTGCTTATATATGAACAATTCTAATTCTAATATAAGTGAAGCAAATCCAGATGGGATCAGATCTATCTTTAAGTGGATAAACTACATTTTATCTCTCAATTGTGTTTCTGCCATCAAACAGAACACTACAAATAGATGCCTGTTCCTGGGAATTCCAACCTTGTGGCAGCACTGCCTTCATTGTACCAAAGAGGTAGGGCGAGTGGTATATTGACACCAACATGACCTTGATTGTGGGACTGGGCAATTTTTTAACTTGCCCCAAGTGTACATGTTTGAGTTTTCTACTTTAAATTGGCCTGGTGCTATATTTCATCACAATGGGAGTGACAAATATATCAAGTGTTATATCTGCCTTAAGGTAGAAAAACTGCATTTTATCTCTCAATTCTGTTTGTGTCTTTGTTTTCAGGCAGAGTGCAGCTGAAATATTATCGGGAGGTACTGGTCTCAAGGAACAGCTGCCTCAAGGAACCTCCTCATTGCACTAAAGAGTGGGGAACAGTAGTAATACCAATGCCAAGGCAACCTACAGTTGCAAGGGCTGGGCTGTTTTTAGGACTTGGCCTGGGTACATGTACTCAGGCTCCCCACATTAAACTGACATTGTGTCACATTCAGCAAGCATGGGGCACCAATAAATACCAAGTGTAGTATGTTTCAGATAAACTACATTTTATCTTTTAATGGTATTTCTGTCTTTGGACAGAACACAACAAATAAATGCCTGGTGCAAGGAATTCCCACCCTACAACAGCACCTTCCTCATTGCAAGAGGTGGAGGACCAGTGAAATATCAACATCAGTATAATGTTGGTTCCAGGGACTTAGCTCATATGCATGAGCTTGGGCTATCCAGATTTCTGCCATATCTGTCACCATTGGGAGGGGGGCACCTCAGCGTGGTGTAATGGTTAGCAAGCTTGTCTCACTAGAACCTATTACAACGGAGTAGTGAGTTCGATCCTCACTGGGTACCCCATACTTTCAGCCTTTTGCCACATCTAAGCTGTGCTTAGAAAATCACTGTCACTGTGGATGTGGGCAGGTAGTGTAGTATCTATTCTCTTCATTTTTAATAGTAACATTATCTGTTTCCTTATAAAGAAATATTCAGCATTCATTGACTGAGTAGCTTGTTTTACTTGAGTTATGCTTTTCTTCATTCTCTGGCCATTGAGCATAAATCAAAGTGTAGTATTTGTTCTCTTAATCTCTAATGGTAATATCAGCTGTTTCCTTATAAGGAAATATTCAGCATTCATTGACCGAGTAGCTTGTGCTACATTTATTCAAAGAACTAATAGTAGAGTTATAGATATGTAGGATAGATTCTGTCGAGAAAAATTGTCTAGCATGACACAGTGAACCAACATTTTTAGATGCAGACTTAGCTGTTGATTCAAGATAATCTTTTCACTTCATGTAAGCTGAAAAAATTAGTCCGAGAAGGCGCTACGAATCACTTTCCTGAAGGTTAGCATTAGCCATGTTGATGGAAAATAAAGAAGCTTCTCTCAAATGATTAAGAGAGTTTCGTTTTGGAGAAAATTAACACGCCATTCCTTACCCCATTTAACAAGAATGCAGGTCATTTTTTAGATCAGCAACCAATTTGACCTTATCAAATTGCACTAAAGTCTAGGTATTGTGGCAGAAAGTTCATCAGACCATGAAAGTATTTAAAGAAAAGGCACAGCAAAGTTAGGTTATAGAGATGAGAAAGTGACTGAAACCATGATGCCAGTTCAAGACCAATAACATTGCAGATTCTTCTTTGGATTCTATCAAGAATCTCTAAATATATAGCAGGAGCACCAAACCAAGTTTGGCAGCAATAGTCAAAGCAAGTTAAACTTATAAATATATAAGATAGATTCTATCAAAAAATGTTGTCTAGTACAATATAGTTAACTGACATTCTTAGCTGCAAACCTAGCAATTAATTCAAGATAATCTTTCAAATTCATATAAGCTGAAAATGTTAGTCTGAGAAGGAGCAATGAGTCACTGCCCTGGAGGTTAGCATTAGCCATGGAAAATAAAAAGGGTTCCCTCAGATGATTAAAAGAGAGCAATTTTATTTTTGAGGTGTTAAAATATCTATTTATATTTATTTGTTCATCTATGTTTTTCTATAAATTATGTAGGGTTATCTTCATTTTTTCCCCATTTCTTATGAATTTTTAAAATTGTACAGATAATTTATGGCCACCCTATATTTAAGAATGATTAAGTTAGACATTTCACGAGTTCAATGAGCAGTAGTGAATATATTGTAAGCAGGACATGAAAGCAAATGTTGACACTGATGTGACTAGAATTTCAATGAGAAAAATTATTTTTTTCACAGGTGCATTGAGCATGTCTTCTGAGTAAAAAATAAACAAAAGTAATTCAACTATTTCAGCCCATAAGGATGTTTCATGTAAAAATGAAACCTTGTCTCTCTAAGCCCCTCAACACCCATAAAAAAGCCAAACCCTTTAGCTCAGAGAAAACACTCCACCACTGAACGTGTCCCTTCTCTCCTACATTTGATCTCTATGTGCATTCTTGCTTTGTCAGTCCCACCTTCAAATAATCAAAGTAAAGCAACATCAAGCCTGGTCAGTACCTAGGTGGGTGACCACTTGAAAATACCAGAGACTGTAAGCTTGGATATAGGGGCAGAATGGCCATAAACCATTCTGCCCATATATCCAAGCTTACAGAAACACCAATTCACATACGGTCATGAAGGTTAAGTGATGTCAAGCCTGGTCAGTACCTGGATGGGTGATTGCTTGGAAATACCAGGATCTGTAAGCTTGGATGTACAGGTTGTATGGCTTGCAGCCACATTACGTTGAAACACCAATTCCTGTATGATCACCAAGGTTAAGCAATGTCAAGCCTGGTCAGTACCTAGATAGGTGATTGCTTGGAAATACCAGGATCTGTAAGCTTGGATGTACAGGTTGTATGGCTTGCAGCCACATTACGTTGAAACACCAATTCCTGTATGATCACCAAGGTTAAGCAATGTCAAGCCTGGTCAGTACCTAGATAGGTGATTGCTTGGAAATACCAGGATCTGTAAGCTTGGATGTACAGGTTGTATGGCTTGCAGCCACATTACGTTGAAACACCAATTCCTGTATGATCACCAAGGTTAAGCAATGTCAAGCCTGGTCAGTACCTAGATGGGTAAACACTTAGAAATACCAGAAGCTGTGAGCATGGATATACGGGTGGTATGGCTTACAGCCATATCACATTGAAACACTAATTTTTGATCTGATCACCAAGGTTAAGCAATATCAAGCCTGGTCAGTACTTAGAGGGGTGATTGCTGGAGAATACCAGGTGATGTAAGCTTGGATGTGCAGGTGGTGTAATATGTAACACCCTGAAGTGTTAATCTGAGAGCGATTTCCATTTGGTTTGTTATATTCACTTAAGCAAAACATTCACTGACCTTTTGTTATGGAACCTACCCTTTTTGGATTATAATGAACTCTTCCTATTATTATGAATACCGTGAGAATATGCCTCTTGGGGTGGAGTTGAGTCACTCCGGTCTAATACTTGACAGTCAATTTGACGTGTAACACTCTTGTATTTGTTTTTCGTTTAATATATATGTTTCACTAATTCCCAAGTTTGAGTTTTCTTCCAGATCTATTCTGGGTCCATAACACCTTTTTTATTGTGGTTCTTGTAGCTGATACTTTTGAAGTCTCCAACACATTATTGTTAGTGAAGATTCACTGACCATCAAAGATGTTGTCACTGACTTGTTTGAAGTTGCTGACACATGTCTTTCAGCATTAATTGGGTGTAAAAGAAAAAAGTTAAGTAGCCATGTTTTCTTGTGTGTTTGTACATCCAAGAGAAAGTAGAATCTCTGCTCTTTGAAAATTGATATCTGTAGGTTTTTATAAAGTAGTAGGATAGATTCTCATAAGAAAAGCTTTCTAGCCTGACGCAGAGACCCACCCTTCCTAGCAGCAGATGCAGCTATAAATCTGATATATTCGTTCCACCTCAGATCAGTCGAAAAAGTGAAGCCAAGAAGACACAATTTGTGGCTCTCGAGGAAACTTGCATCAGTCAAGCTGATGGCTGTCAGGAAAGTTTCACTATAATGGTTAAAGAAGAGCAGTTTTGTTTTGAAAGCATTAAAATTTACAAGCCATTTCCTGCTCCAGTTAACCACTGAGTAGAAGTTCGTTCCAAGACCAGTGGCCAGGTTTACTTTGTCAGCCTTGGCAGATTTCTTTATTGAGATGAGATTAAATGGTGGTGTCATCAACATAAATGCCTGTTTGAGAATTACATCAGGAATCTCTATCTTAGATTCCACACCTTTTCTGATCTTCATCAATGATTGATGAAGATCAGAAAAGGTGTGGAATCTAAGATAGAGACTTGGTTTATATATATATATATATATATATAAAATGTAGAATATTTGGTATTTAAGTCAGGTAAATTCCAATAGAGATGAACTCAAAAGAAGTCAATGTTAAATTTATTTATTTAAGTAATATAGTAATATTTTTTTCTTTCTTTTGTTTTTTTTGAATGGGTGAGGAAATGTTTTTTGTAGATTACCATTACAAATTACTATTCTCGATATAGGCACGTGAATGTCTGTATGTGATTCTTTTCTGGATGATTTTGAATATTAACTGTTGTATCATCTGGGTCTGATGAGCAGCAGGTTTTGGCTGTGAAATATGCATTACCCATGAAATTGTAGAATATCTAAAAAATTTTATAGATTATATATAGTCATCCACAGACAGAACTGTTTTGCTGTATCACAGCTCATCAGTATGGTTAGACTCTGATTGCTTTTTAACCCAGGATTGAAACCCGACCGAATTGGCTTCAGTTGGCGATTACATATATATATATATATATATATTCACACACACACACTTGGTGCACTATGATTTCTGCCTTGTGTCACATCTAAGCTACTCTTAGAAAATAATTTTGGTCGCTTCAATGTGGTGCTATGGTTAGCAAGCTCACAGTCGACACAGATGAATAGCAGATGCACCTGACTAGACATGGAAACAGTATTCAATGCACAGCTGAATAGTAGATTTATAAATGTGCAAGAGGGATTTTCATGAGAAAAACTTTCTGGCTCAACACAGTGACCCAACCTTCCTAGCAGTAGATGCAGCTATAGATCTGATATATTCGTTCCACCTCAGGTCAGTCGAAAAAGTGAAGCCAAGAAGATGAAATGTGTTGCTCTCGAGGAAACTTGTATCAGTCATCGGGTCAGGTACCCTTGCTATCCACCTAGGGGTCCTTGACAAAATCCAACGGAGAATCTATAATGTGATTGGAAACTAGGTCCCACCCTTTTACTGTGAAACCAATAAAATGTAAATGCAAATTCTACCCCAGTAGCTTCTTTTCTCGCACTTCTCACCTGTGGAATTCCCTTCTGTATACTTGCTTTCCCAACAGCTACAATCTCCAGGAATTTAAATTTAAGGTCAATAGACACCTCCTAATGCACTAACTCATCCATTCTCTCAAACACTCTTCCCATCTTCATCCTTGCCCGTCTATCACCCTCCTTCTGACATTTCCTATATCTAGCCACTCTTTCTCACCACCTTCCCCTTCCATATACGTGCTTCCCCTACAGCTACAATCTCCAGGAATTTAAATGTAAGGTCAATAGACATTTCCTATCTGACTAATTCGTATCCTTTCTCTCAAGCTCTTTTCTCCATCCACTCCACCCTCCCATTACACAGGTATTCTCATCCGTCTATTAGCCGCCTCCTGACATCCCCTATAACCCACCGCTCTTTCTCATCACTTTCCCCTATGTAACCCCCTGCGCAACAGTGGCAGTAAAATTGCCTTGCTTGGAGTGAAATGATTAAAAACAATATTTAAATAGCCCTAATCTACTTAACAAAAAAGTGATTTAATGTCTTCATGCTGCCATAGAAAAATATACTTAAATTCTTAGATCCTGATTGATACAGATTCTTCTATACGTTTGCCCCTTTCTTTCTCACACTCTTACCCCCCACCTTATTTCTTTCCCCTGTAAATATTACTACTAATAATTATGACTTATGTCCTTTTGATTTAACCTCCCTGCATTATTTGTTAATTTTAAAATTTTCATTTCTTACCTCTATTTACTCCGGTGATTCCCAACATGGAGTGTACGCCCCACAGGGAAGCAATTTGATATTTTAGGGCGCAATTTGATTTTTTAGGTGTTTTGCTAATAAGATTCTTTGTTCTTGTGATTTATTAGCCCTAACATTCCAATAAATAAAAATTTAGCAATGTTACATATATTTCATTCATCATTTGTCTCGGATTTTTAAATTATCATTGATTGCACTGCCACCTGGTGAATAACTTCCATTTTTAAATAATTTTAGAACTTCATTTTAATATATATATTTCAATTCTCTATTACATGCCTTGAAACTTTGTTTCATATAAACATAAAAATAATATAAGACAATCCCTAATATTTTATTTTTTGGTAATTTCTTGCTCAGAACTTTAACTGTCTTTTATTTAATTTTTGTTTTTCACGGATGCCATGTTGATTTTAAGTTTGTTTAAGCCACCTTAAGGCTTTAGGGCAATTTGAGCTTTAAACAAACTTTAAATTTTAAGTTTAAAATAAAAGCTTAAATGAAAGTATATGTGTGTTTTAAGCATCACCTAAAACAGAGTTCACTTTTTACATAAGAATTATATATCAACATATGGGAGGGGGGACATCAGGATTCTAGAGGCGATTAGGTGGGGCAGGGCCAAAAAAGGTTGGGAAATGCTGATGTAGTCTTTGTCTATTTAAATTTTACTCTTGTTATTAAAAAGCAGTAATCTAACTCCCATGAACATCAAGTGAACTTAAATTAAAATCTATTAAATGGTCAGTTTGTAATATGTACCTGATGATTGCAAAATGCATGAAACTGAGTTGTGTCATCAATGTAGGACAATATATATAACGTTTCACTTTAACAAGCTTCTTCAGAGATTTTAAACATTTTTTCGTCTTTAAAAAATCTGAAGATGGTTGTTAAAGTGAAACATGTTATATATATATATATATATATATATATATATATACATACAGCCTTTGAGATTTCACTCGCCTGATCGACTCAGTCGATTAAAAACTTAATTTGGTGATTAAAGTTTATTTCTTTACTCGCCCACAGTTGACTGGAAATCTTGCAATGAAATGTGTCCCTACAAATATAGAAAAAGGAAATATGCATTGAAGGTTCACAAGTTACTTAGAATGACCCACAATGACATTATTGAATTGTTGGTTTTTATCATCCTGGTCAATGTAAACGTTCGTTTAATTAATGCTTCCAGAGTGGAGCCAAAATATCTCTGTCGCCCAGATTAAAGATGCTCACAGATTTTTAGAAACTCATTTGGAAAAATATTATCCTATATTTCCTCCACACTTACAAAAAGTAAAAACAAACATTTGCAAGAAAAAAAAATAAGCATACTTCTTTTGACCATGCACCGAAAAACAAATTATACAAGTAATTTTTTTATAGAAAATTGTTGAGAAAATCAGATTTGTTATTTTTTATCATCTATGAGATGGAGTTCCAGTGACTTGACCCAAGGAGTCGTGAGTTCAATACTAGGCTACAGAAGTTGTGAACAAGTAGCTTAGAAAGTCAGATTAGAGGGAGATGACTCATGACTACCAAAAGAGGCTTTACACAAGGAATGAGAATGATATACCCTAGTGATTGTAATAAAGGGTTTGGTTTGAAATTCCTAGCATCTGAAGAAGACTAAAGTGTACAACAGTCAGTCAAAATGTTGTACAAATGACAACCAAGATGAGGACAGTAATCCAAATAGTGTTATTTTTTCTTTTCTTGTTTTGTTACGCTTATTAAGTAAGTTTAGTTTTGGGAATTTGATAATTGTAACTTTTCTTGTAAACATAGAGAACATAGCTCATGTAAAGATTTAGTAGAAAGTGATGTGCTATTGCGGTAAGTTTTATTATTAAAGTACAACTGATATAATATTTTATTACTGTGGGATTTCTTATAGTGGAAAGAGAGCATAGGTAGACTATAGAGTCAGTTTGACATTTATTTGCTAATTGACACTCAATAGGTTTTTGGCAATTACATTTATTGTGATAATTTTTTGGTAAATTTTTGTTTTGTTCCCGAAGGCTTTTACCCCCCCCCCTCGTCAAGTCTTTCCTAAACTTCCTTAATTACGTACAAATGTATATGCTGAGATAAAATGCTAGGTTTATTCAAGAAACCTAGCATTTTATCTTTTACTGACCACAAAATAGTTGGACTATATCTCACCCCTTACCACCATTTTCATATCTGATTCACCGCTGAATGACTTGAAGCGTAGGATACTTATTACAGCCCATGTACTTCTTTTGAGCGATTAGTCCCCAATTTGTTTGGGTTTGGAACTCAATTTCCGTGCATGAAGAGCAAAAGGAAGGCAAATTGGTCGAAAAATCACCAATCTACGCGTGAAGTCATTCAGCAGTGAATAACATGTTTTGAACCGTGGTTACGGGGTGAGATAAACAGTGAAAAAAAGTTCGATATTTTTCTGGTTGTAAAATTGAAAAAAAGGTAGGTTTCAATAAACGATTATCGATTTGAGTTCAGCATTTACTTTTGCATGGAAATAAGGAGATTTTGGAAAGATTTGAAGGAGTAAAGGCCTTCGGGGAACAAAACAAAAATTTACTAATTTTTTTAGGATGTTGTTGATTGTTTAGGTTATTATATCTGCTTAAAATTCTATTATTATGTTTCTTGATGATCTTCTCAGGGTTATCACTACAACTATAGCTTAATTTTCAGTGTGTTTCTGTTAAAAATTTTGCTATGAGGGTTATTTTTAGGGAAGTGATTTCCAACTAATTTTAGAAATTTGTGTCCTTAGTACTTATCATTGGGTTAAATGGGGGGGGGGTTATATCATATTTCTCTTTCTACTTTTTATTGTTACTGTTGTTATTATGTTTGTTGTATTAGAATTTGTTATGTTTTTGAAAGATGTTTTCATTAAGAAGAATTGTTACTAATTCTGTTTTTAATTGAGAAGAGTATATGCTTGATTTACACGCAAATCCCAAGGGTATTTGCGCGTAAGTGAATGCAATAAATTCCAGCTGAATTCATTGTATTCACTTACGCGCAAATACCCTTGGGAAAGGTATTAATCCGTCTCTTCCCTCCAGTTATGGGTTAAATAACAGGACAGATTGGGTTCTATTAGTCTTGGCAGGCAAACAGTCTACCGCAGAAAGCAATGGCAACCTACTGCGGGATAATCTTCTGCCCAGTCAGTCATGTCTCTGTCGAGACATGATTGCCCAAGTGTGTATCACATATGGCACTCAACTGACTGACTGAATATAATAGTTGAAAACATGATTAAAGCTGCTGCTGGGCATAAAATGGGGGATCGGTTTTCTATTGTTATGAAGTAATTAAACTGATCCCCCACTTATTACTACTTAAGAATATAATGCATCTCTTCTCCTTCTAGCTATGAGTCAAATAACAGGACAGATTGGGTTCTATAGCCTTGGTCGGCAACAAGTCCACCGCAGAAAGCAATGGCAACCTACTGTGGGATAATCTTCTGCCCAGTCAGTCATGTCTCTGTTGAGACATGATTGCCCAAGCGTGTATCACGTATGGCACTCAACTGACTGATATTCTTGATGATTGATTGAGGATGGTTAGATTTAGGTTGGATGGTTAGATTTAGGGTAGATTGGTGGTAGGTTTTAAGTAGGGAGAGCTAGATTAAGTGTTACATCTAGGAAGTTTACTTTTTTTTTTTAGAATAGTTTTTATATTCACCTTAAGGTTAAGCCTTTTTAGTTCTCTATGTATTAATTTTCTAATTCTATTGGCTTTAACATCAGTGGAATTTTTTACCACCAAAGACTAAAATGCTACATATATATCATTCAATATAGTTCATCACTGTCATGGAAAATGTCTGGGTCTTAAGTCATTTTAAGTATCTCTCCTTTTTTACTTTTACAATCAAATTTCTTCTATACATCATGACCTGATTTTCTATTTGTTCATGAAGAAAAACACTCTGAAATTCCTCCACCTTAATTGTCTGGATTTGGTAAAAATTGTATTATTTTTAAGCTTCTATATATAATGATTCCTAACAGAAAAAATATTTCACTGCCTGACAATGCACTAATAAGATAGTACCAAAACATAATGGCTCTTGTGTTGCTGTAAATTATGTTTTAATTATAAACTTATAATAAAAATATTACCATATATAATGCTCTACTAAGTCTAGTTATATATATATATATATATAATATTTTCTTTTCATCCTATTTTAAATATATCAATAGTATTATGTAAGTATTGAAGCCCTCTCAAATTTCATTTCTTAAATTATACATATGGGAATATACACATGTATAAAAATATTATTCAGGTGTTAATAAAAGAGTGCCCAATGTAGTATAAACAGAGCTATTAAATATATATATTAATAAATATACATATTCGTAATATGCATCTGATGATTGCGTAATGCAAGAAACTCTGAGTCATGTCACCAATGTAGGATAATATATATATTTATAAATATATCTTTAATCGATACTTATATTTGAGTAGTTATTCTGTTTTCAATTTAACAGTTTTATATATATATATTAGCAGTATAGCCTGGTGTTGCTCGGGTGTAATGAAAGCTTTAAAACTAATCCATGGTCCTGGAGATCAGACTCTTTGGACGTTGGCATGAAAGACTAAAAAGCAATAGTTGTTTCCAGTTAAAGCAAAACCGTAGACTGAAAGAAAAATGAATGGATGTAAGTCAGATTTTGATTTCTTGGTATCGATATCAAATAAGTTTTTTCGTTGTAAACTGAATTTTGAAGGCTAAATAAGTCCTCTGAGTAAATGGTATCATGGCTGAAACTAAGAACTACAATTATACCTACTTAGAGCCAAACCCAAAGCAAAAACTAAAATAAAAGGGCTGAAGAAATACAGACATACAGGCAGATAAACAGACACACGCACAAACATCTTGCCTTTTATATATATTATCGATTTTCTGCATTATTGTAAGAACTGCAACTTTGAAACTTCTGAATATCATTTATGTCTTTGTCTATGAGTGTATCAAATTTGATTAAAATCGGACCTCTCCTTCTATAACCCAATTTTTTCGATTATCGATATTTATCGGGGGTACCTCGACACAAAACCTAGCTAAGAACATTCGCAGACGCTTATAGCACAACTGTGTAAATTTTCAAGAAAATTGGTTCAGCCATTTCGGAGTCTATGGGTAATGGATACACACACACACCGACAAAGTTCCATTTATAAATAAGTTTAGATTTAGATTAGATTAGATATATATATATATTTATTGGTTTATTTTCTTCTCTTCTTCCGAAAGACACCCTGTCTTGGCCGTGTGTTGGGAAGATCAGCACAACCAAGCCTACCCGATCTATAACATCGAATAGCCCAAGTGAAGTCTTGATTAGTTGCCGTTTTCTGGGGGAACTTATATAATGGACGTCCTAAAGCTAGTAGCAAATTTTTTTCTGGGTGTGGGCCGAATACTGATCATATTCAATCAAGTCACCTATTGAAGAAGACTGTTGTTTATTTAGACCCAAAACTTCTAGTAATATAGGAGCAACAACACTGACAATGCACCTAGATTCAGCACTTAAAGGTGTATTTTAATAAGACAAACCTGATCAATTGGTGGCTTTCCCCATGTTGTTAGGGGTCACAGGTTCGAATCCTGCCAAATGACATTTTCATGACAAAATTTCTCATAAATAATCAGGCCAGTAGAAATATATATTTGTCTTTCAGCTGGATACCAGCAATTTGGGCTTTGATCGCTTTTAGCTGAGTATCAGCAATTTGAGCTTTAATTTGTGCTTACTTACAACTTTATAAATATCTTTAATTTTCTTAAAATGTTTTTCTTTAATATTTTGTATTTATTTTTTCCTTTAATGTTTTATATACAGTATCAGGCAATTTTAATCAAGCTATTTCAGTCAAGCCTGATCATGCTTAAGTTCTAAATTTTGTCTTCCTCTGTGAGGTGATTGTCCAGCATTCACTGATCAAGGTTCTAAATAATTATTTTAAAATCTACCCTTAATTTTTACAAACACTTCACATATATTGCTAGGTCACAGTTTAAAATTGTTACATCTTGACTAGTAGGAAGGTCAGTTTTTGGTCATAATCAGTCACCTCTCTGATTAATTTTCACTTTCATGGTAAGGACCAGCTTCAATGACATACAGACTTGAGGAATGTAAGCAAGAATGTCTCAGCTGCCACACCTAAGATGGGGATATCTATGAGGGTTGAGCAAAAAGTTCTAAGCCTTATTCAGAAAGAAGAGCCATAGCTGAACATTTTTGTTGTGACAACATAATAAAACTGGAAAAACTAATTCAGATTTTTGTATTAATTGCTGTGCAGGTGAGGTTCATACAAAAGTGTGAGGTGTGTGACAAAGAAAGAAACTGAGGCCCAAACAGTAATAAAATATTTCTTGAAATTTTTTATTTAATCATTTCACCCCAAGCAAGGTAGGACCACCACTAGTGCACACAGGGTTCTAGTGAGAGAAAACACAGGATACTAGGGATACTGAAGAAAGAATAATAGATATACGAGATTCAATAAGATAGAAGATGGCAATTGACGTTGCATTTAAATTTTTGGAGATTGTAGCTATCAGGGAAGAGAAAAGACTGGGTACAGTGGGAATTGAGGAAAGGATAATAGCTGTATGAGATTCAATAAGATAGAAGATGGCAATTGACGTTGCATTTAAATTTTTGGAGATTGTAGCTATCAGGAAAGCAAGTAAATGGAAAGGAGTTCCACAGCCAGGAAGTATGAATAAAAAAACTGAGTGGAAGTGACAGTTGCATTTACCAATTTCAAAAGTTAAAGGGTGGGACCTAGATGCCAATCTAGTAGCATGATGAAATTCACATGGACCAGGGTAAAAAGGTCGTAAGAGCAGTTGCCATAAAAATATTTGTAGAAATGACAGAGGAAAGCTATGTCACATTGGTGAGAATGTGACTGAACATATCTGCAAAAGAAAGGTATGACATTCAAGGAAAGCCATGACAGCATGGTACAGACACTTGCTGAGGACTCCCCTGATGCAACTGTGAAGAGGTTGGCAGCGAAATTCAAGTGGGGCAGGGACAGCACAGAATATGACCCTCAGTTAGGTTGTTCAAAAATCTCAACTACTGATGAACAAGTTGATACCATTCATGGTTTTGGTTTACAGTCATATCACATTGAATACACTGGTTCTCATCCGATCACCAAAGTTAAGTAACACTGAGCCTAGTCAGTACTTAGATGGGTGACTGCTTGGGAATACCAGGTACTGTAAGTGTTTCTTGGTGGATGTGCGTTTGTGGTGCAGTAGATATCAGCTTGGAAAGAGAAGTCGGGGAGCTGAGTTTGAATTCCAGTTTAATGCCCTGCATTCACTTACGTGCTAATACCCTTGAGAAAGGCTATTAATCTGTCCCTTCTCTCCAGTTATGGGTTAAATAACAGAACAGATTGGGTTCTATAGCCTTGGCTAGCAACCAGTCTACTGCAGCAGGTATTGGCAACCTGTTGCGAGATAATTAAAAATGCTTAAGGTCTATACAGGGTAGGACTTGTGACCCTGCCCTTAAATCCTAATGAATCTTCCTTCATTAGAGGAAGCTGGCTCAACCTGACCAGGGTGAATGCCGGAACAGGTACAGTTATCTTACAGGTAGGTTTTGGATGACAGATGTCTTAGCAGATATAATTCTATAGGCATTAGTTTTGGTTTTTATCGGAGATCTTGGGGATGAGCCAGATGGGTCCCAAGAATGCTAAGAGCAGAGCAGAAGCTGAAACAAGTTGACATTTCCAGGACTTATGACTTACTTTCAAGTCCAACCCCAGGCAGAATCTGTTGGAAAGGTGATGGCTTCTCTTTCGGGGTATTCTGAAACCCTCATCATGATAAACTATTTGGAAAAGAGAAAAATTATTAACACACAGTACAATGAACCAGAATGAAGACAAGTGGAAAAAAAAAAGCAATCAAGTTGAAACAGAGAGATAAGTTGAGGGCAGGTGTGCTCTTGCTCCAGGATAACATGTCCATTCACACTGCTCAGGTTATAGTAACTGAAGCAGCCAACTGTGGCTTTGAATTGCTACCTCATCCCCCTTACTCACCAGCTCCAGCTCCATCTGACTTCTTCCTGTTTACTAAACTCAAATCCCAGGTTGCCATTTTGTAAACAGTGATGAGATCATTTACACTATTTACATTATTTGGACTATTGTCCTCATTTTTACTGTCATATTCATGATGTTTCAGTCATTGTATGCTCTGGCCTTCTTCAGGTGATTGGAATTTCGAATTGAACCCTTTGTTTACCAAAGTAAATTGTTCTAGTTCCACAAGCCATTCCACTTTAGATGTTTCAGTATCAGTTATCTCCCCTTAACTCAACTCTAAGTTTTTTGTTCACCTCTCCTGTAGCCAGGTATTGAACTCACAACACTTTGGGTCAAGTCACTGAATTTAACCAATGCTTTTATCCACTGGGCCATGTGTCCTTAAGGCAACAAAGATGAGGACAACAGTCTAAACTAGCGGTCGGTAACCCCCGGCCCTTGATTGAATTTTGTCCGGCTCGCTACCTTACTCTGGACACGATATAAATATAGGTAAACCAAACCAAAGTGACAATTGATAGTCTGAATATATTGCGCTGAAATTTAAAAATTCTTTTTACCTGGAGAATGTTTCTTTTTTTTTTTTTTATTTGTAGGGATCACCAAAATTAGCATACGGCCTCACTTTCACTTTTTCTGTGAAATTGCTTTCGTGAGTGGGCACTTAAATGAATATAAAATTGTGTTTTCCACTGAAAATATAAAAACATTATGGCTAATGCGAAAATGATGTCATTATTTGGAAGTACATATGCTTGTGAACAACTTTTTTCCAAAATGAAATATACTTTCATTTGAGAACAAGATTGTGCGACGAACACCTGGATGATGCTTTGCTCCTGTCATCAACAAATATTTCACTTGATGCAGAGAAGTTATGACACAATAAGCAGAAACAAGTGTATCATTAAATCACGGTTTCTAATTGTTTTGTCTGTAGCAAGGAATTTGCTTTTTTTTGTAGATTGTGATAGTAGTTTATTTTACTGTAGGAATAAAACAGATTTTTTTTTTTGTTTAATGTGTTTGTATTTTTCTTTTTTTTTTATTCTTGTAGTAAAATAAGTAACATTGTTTATTGAATCCTTGCTTTATTCAAACACATAGAAAATTTATTTACATATTTAATAACATGATTCTCTTCCATGAAACTGGAGCCATAGCCTTTTGGCCCTCACTCTCCAAAAGGTTGCTGATCACTGGTCTAAACAATGTAAATAGTGTGAATGATGAGATCATATGTGTTGTAGAGGAGTTTTTGGAAGAGCATGAAGCCAACTTCTTGTGTGATGGGATTGCAATGCTTAAACATCGTTTGACCAAGTGCTTTGAACTTTAGGGAGACTAGATTGAAAAATAGTGAAAAACTGTCTTGTTTCTCCAACTCCTTCTGGGTAATGCTTAGAACTTTTTTTTTTTAAAAAACCCTTGTAAATATTGCTTTATAAAAAAAAAAAAAAAAAAATATTGAGTATAGAACACAACTTTTCAAATAATTTTTCTCTGCAAGATCATTCTTTGTCCTGTAACTCAATACAACCTTCCACATGAATAAGTGGAAACCAGCTCCCCTACAAGCTTTTTCTGTTGATGAGGGGGAGTAGCATGTTATCTCATAGGATGAAAAACAAGATTTCATTGAAGCAGATTTCCTTAAATAATATAGATATATTATTTTATAATAATCCTTTCTCCACTATTTACATTATTTGGACAAGAACAACTGAATTTGCCCAGTGGATATAGATGTTGGTTAGTTCCAGTGACTTGACCAAAAAAGTTGTGAGTTCAATACTAGGCTACAGCAGTGGTGAACAAGTAACTTAGAGAGTCGGGTTAGAGGGAAATAACTCATGACTACTAAAAGAGACATTGTGCAAGGAACGAGAATAATACAGTGAGTGTAATAAAGGGTTTAGTTCAAAATTTCTAGCACCTGAAGAAGGCCAGAGTATACAATGGCCGAAACGTCATGCAAATGGCAACAAAGATGAGGACAATAGTGTATAATAATAGTGAATAATGTAAATACTACCTCATCTCAGAAATATAGACTAATCCTTTTTCATTCTCTAATTATCTTGATGTTAAGTTGAAATTAATCAAGAAAGATGCCATAGTTTTTGTTAACCCAAGTACTTTCAACCTCGTCTAAGATCATCCTCAGGAGTGGATTAGGAAGAGACACTAATGTAACTGTAAACATTGTGATGGTAATTTTTATAAACATGGATGAACACACTGTCATAAACATTTTAAAATTAACCATTGTGGTTATGTTTTGTAAATAAGTTTTTTTTTTACTATAGTAATTAAAAATTGATTTATTTTTATAGTTATCAATTAGCCACACTAATTGATAGGCTTAAAAATAATGAAAAATCAGAAAAACTGCAGTCAATTGTTAAAACCTCTTCACAATACAAAAGTTAATTTATGAAACTCTAGAGTTGAGGTGCTGTAGAAGAATCCCTTGATTAGTGTGGCTAATTGGTTAAAAAAAAAAAAAACAATTTTGGAAAAAAGGAAGGTTTTTCCTTTGACGCTATTATTTTAACTACCTTCACCCTTTGGCAATATTTGTTTTAAAATGTGGGGATTGGAATAAAACCTGAACATATGATGAAACTGAATTTATATATATATTTTTTTGTTCTTTAGAATTTACAGCACAAATATTAAACACTATTAGATTGTTTTTTTACAAGAATAATTTTAGATTCAGTAGACAGCCTCCACTCGCATCTGAGATCATCATCTTTTTTTCTCTTCTGGTGGTGGTGGTGGCAGAGATAGCTGTAAAGGCTTTGCCTACTCCTGCAGAGGGAGCCAAAGACAATTTGATGAGGCCATTAGCATGAATTTGATTTTGGTGGCCAACTCTGTGCGACAGAGAAGCCCACACACTTAGCCAGAAATGTCACCCTCATGGCGCAAAATATTTACAACATTCTAGAAAGTAATTGTATTAAAAATATGAAATGCAATATTTATCGTTAACCAATTTATAAAGAAATAAATTGGAACATTTTTTTATTCACAAATTCAAACATTTATCAAATTATTAAAATATGTGAACCAATAATAAGGAAATCATGATTCAAACTTTATAAAACGGTAAATAAATTTGTAATTAGCCAATGTTTTGCCAACCGTTCCAATAAACAATATATAGTGTAAATAAACAATCTAATAAATAGAATTTAATGTTTTTGATAAATAATAAATATTTAATTTTAGTTGGTTCACCTATTTTTATAATCTTGTAAATATAATTTTTTTTTTGTAAATAAGCAATTTAATAAATAGTGTTTAATATTTTTGGTGTCAATCTCAAGAACAAAGAAAATGTATAAATTCACTTGCATTAGTTTTTTTTATAAAATTCTAATCATTTTTTTTTTTTAAGACAAGAAACATTGCCGAGAAGTGAATGGAATTAAAATAATAATAGTGTCAAAGGAAAAACCTTCCTTTTGATTTTTTTTTTTGGGGCACAATGGCCCAAGTTTGCTGAGTACTGACTGTACGGAATTCTGAGATATCAAACGACAAGGGATTTGAAAAATATCTTTTAAAAAATATAATAAAGAAACAGATGTCAACCCTCTGTTTATTTTGTGGGCATGAAGGTCCACGGTTGCTCATTGAACATTGTATAGCAGCTTTTTGAGATGTTGAAAAATTGCTATCCTCGAGTAGAGACCTGAAAGAGTTGTCTTCTTCATGTGTCATGTCCCTTCAGGACAGAGGCGATTATAGACTTCCACCTGGCTCTGTCTCTTGTCGCTCTCAGTATTTTTTCTCTTGGTATCTCTTCTAAGCCTCGCTATGCCATTCATTTGCTCAGACCTAAAAAGTATGTCTTGTGCTCCTTTCCATTATCTGACCTGTGAGTTTTAAATTCTCCAGGCTCTTCTTCCTCATTATGTGTCCCAGGAACCTCACTTGTCTCTTCCTGATGTTAAGTATGAGTTTTCTTCTCATTTGTATCCTTTCCAACACCTTTTCATTGCACACATGCTCTGTCCATAGTATCCTCAGCATCCTTCTGTAAAACCAAATTTTTGCTGAAGATTGAAATAAAAAATATCAAACAAAGAAATCTGTTGGTGGTGGTGTCATTATTTCTTTATTATTCATCATATTCGTCTTCCTCAAATCACACCAGAAGAAGACAACATGTACAATATTCATCCTTTCATTCATCAAACATATCTGTCTGCCTCTATGTCAGTCTAAGTTGGCTGTATGTGTGGGTGTATATATTACTCCTCTCTTTGCAAATATATATTTTTTTTTTCTCAATCAGTCCCCCACCTGCTATCTCTCTCTGCTATATTTCAAAAGAAATTCTTTTTTCTGGAGTGGGGGGAGGGAGAAAGAAAACTATATATATATATATATATATATATATATATATTTTGGGTTGGGGTTGGGGAGAGAGAAAGCTACAGCATTTTCTGATAGGTCCTCACTGGTGTTGACATCACTAACTTATCACCTGATCTGCAGTTTTCGAGCCTGGTTTTTTTCAGTCAATCCCATCAAGTCCATTTTAATTATTTCGGATAATATCTTTAGTTTTGCCAACGCTGTAGGGGACAAACATTTAATGACCATAAATACCAGATTTGAATTTAATATTTCAAGTTTTAAAAATTTCATGTTAGAAACAGAATTTTACAGGCTTGATCATGGCTATAATTTAAGAGATACATTTTGAATGGAAGTTCTTAAACAAATTTACACAAATTTTAAACTCAATACAACAACAACAAAAAAAAAAAAAGTGTGTGAAACGTGTATACAAATATAACTACTACCATGAGATAAAAGTATTAATATTTTATCAATTTTGACTAATTTACAAATATATTAATAAATTAAGCCATTTTGTTGGATATTCATGTCAGATACTGTGAGAAATTATTATTTAAAATTATTTAATTTTTGGGGACTAACAGTAAAAGTTGACAAACTAAGAACTGAACAATGAAATGTGAATGTATATAGCTTTGTGAAAGATTGTAAATGTTAGCAAGGATTTAGTAGACTAATGTGTCAATCTGTTATGCAAGATATACTAAAACCCACCATCTTTCCTGCAGTTTCGTACATCCATGGTTAGTCCAATCGGCAAAACTTTTGTTTTAAAAACTTTCGTTAAACTATAACTACTTTGCACAATATATTCTAATGAAAGAAAAGATTTAAATCAAAAAAGAAAAAAAAATCTAAGAAAACACAATATTTTGAAACCATGTTTGAATTTTGAAATATTTTGAATATCATCAAAAGTTAAGGATCATCAGATGAAGACTTGATCAATTTAATTTTTTTTTTTGATTAATTTTATTTTTCTTCTTCCTCACCAAAATTTGTGAATGAAAGCCATTAACAGAAAAATGAAAAAAGTATGGTTCACTATTATTCTCATATTTTATTCACCAACCTCCCATGGGGAAATTTAAAACCCCAAATAATGAAATCCTACTGTAATTCAAATAAGATATTTTTTTTTAGAAAGTTATAATGTTTTGACACAAAGACAGGTTGATAATTTAATGAAGGCAAGTCATGCCCATTCTTAAATGATTGAACACAATTTTGAACTTCAACTTAAACATATTGCAGTGTCATTTAAGCCACTCTGATAAAAAAAAGAAAAACAGAAACTAACAAAATGCATAAAAAATTTGTAGAATCACTTACATTTAAAACCCATTAATTAAAGGAAACCAATGAAGAAAAAAAAAGAAAGCAATCTCTAAAAAAAAAAAAATAAAGGAATCAAGAAACACAAAAGAACCACGAAACAAAGACAAAAACAAAACAAAACAGAGCAAAAGCAAAAAAAAAACAACAAAAAACAAACAAGAAACAACCCCCACCCCAAAAAACACACAAAAAACAAAAATACCCAAACAAACAAAAAACAAAAATAATCAACCAAAGAAACAAGAAAAAAAAAACAAAAAAAAACTCAGCCATTATCAATAGGACTTTTGAAAATTGAAATTAATTATATTTATTCAAATTAATGAAAACATTTTGTGTGTGTGTGTGTGTGTGTGTGTGTGTATATATATATATATATATATATATATATATATATATATATAAAAAGGGAATATTTGATTTTGTATTCTTGAACTAAGGGATAGAGGCACATAAGTCAATCATTCACAGATCAAGTTGAAGACCAAAAAAGTCACACTATCAAAATCTTTTACCCTGGTTAGTGATAATTAAGGTCTAAGGTGATGATGGTGCCAACAGTATACAGTGATTTAGGGATGAAGAAACATCCCACCCTCCTGTAATTTGGAGAATCCATTACCATTCAAAGAGCTGTTAAGGCTAATTGCATCCTTGTTTTTGCTGTTACCACAATGTAGACCATTTTTTTTTCTAGTTAGCACTATCAAGAATGAGAGTTTTCTTCTTTCCGTGTAGTGTTTATGCCTGAAGAAGGCCTCAGAATAGATTCAGATAAACATTGCAGAAACAACAAAAGCAACGAAAAGAAATAACATTTGGAATGACATAGGGAACAGCTCACACAATGAACTGACACACATGCATATGTGTACCAATTATTGGGAATTAGTGACAAAAGACTGACACTGAGTAACACTGAGTGTCAAACTAGAACATCATTTAAAAACAAGACAGATAAACTTAAAATACTCCCCTTAATTGAGAAATATAATTTAATCGGTTAGAGATTTGACGTCATCTTTGCCCCCAATGCAAATCTAAATGCCGAGAGCATCATTTAACAATGACTTGATGTTAATAATTCAATTTTTAAGCTCAAATTTTTAGTATTAAATTCAGTCAGTTTGGTCATTTCAGAAAATCCCCAACAATATCGAACAATTTAGGGATGTCATCAGAAATAATAAAAACGGATTTATTTTTTTTTTTTGTCAAATGAAACAAACTGAAAATCGACCATCTCTTTGTATTCTTTTTTTGTTTTTGTTATTGAAAATTTTATTTAATGATCATAGTTTTTTTTTTTAAAGCATATATTCATCTCTTTTTTTATTTTGTTTACATTCTATTTTTACCCCAGTCACTTCAGGGAATGAGAAAAAACAAAAAAAAATATTGGGAAAGTGTTGAATTAAAAAAAAAAAAAAGTTTGGCTATCTTTTCACCTGGCCTCATATCCTGGATATGGTTTTTTTTTTTAAAAAAAAAGCTTTTAACAACTTCAAGTCTTTAAATCCATAGAAAAAAAATAAAAAAATAAAAAACGAGAGAAAAAATAAATGAGAAAAAAAAAAGAGCAAAAAGAAAGAAAAGATTTTAACAATAAGGAAATATTGAAAATTATCTATAAATCAAATTTTAACCAAACAACTAGAGAAAAAAAAAAGGCATGTGGTTCAACCAACACACCTGTCATTACAGGTGAACAGAATACTTTTTACTATATTTATATAATAGATGATTTAGACTTGACTTGTTAAAAGAATTTTTCTTTTCATTTTCACCCCTTATGAAAATTCATCGGTGTTTTTTAAATACTACCATTCTCATAATAATTGTTGCATTTGCATACATATACCAAATCTAACAACTATTATTAGATAGAAGAGGTAGTCATTTTTTTCTATGACTGAGAAGACTTACTGCTGCCAAAAGTTATAAATAAGGCATATTTGCAATATGAGGCCAGTTAAAAAGAAAAAAAAAATCAAAGATTGTTTTTTGTTTTGTTTTTGGGGTAGCCAAGTGTAGAGAATCACCGTGCTGGGATTTCGTCATTTATCACAACAACACTTGGAGCACATTGTTTCTGCAGAATCATTTCCGACGAGTCGGTTGTGTAGGTCACAAATACGGAGATTTGGTTGATATTGTAAACACCAGGTCTTGAAAAGCACGCAGTGAGGCTAACAGTTTGTGTGTGCTGGGGACCTATATGTAAATCGATCAGAGAATGGCCACACCATGCAAATGCGTTGCTTTGGCTCTGTTGGTACAAAGACAGATAGGATGGGAGACCAACACAGGCTCCAGTAGAAGCCATTCCTGATGACGGTGTCCTGCCTTGAGCGTAGGTCTGGTGATCAGTACTGCTACTCAATCTACAAGAAAAATGAAAGCAAAGAATTATATTTCTCAATCTAAGTGGTGGGGGAGGGGTCATATTTCTTGATACATAAAGTCTACTTACCCCCCCCTCAAAAAAACAAAAAAAACAAAAAAACATTTCGACCATTGTACCTCCTGGCCTTCCTCATGCAGATATACAGGGTGAACCGACAGTAAATGGAATAGGTTTATGTATCAATGATATTATTACAATGGTGTTCATTACAACTATGGTATTTATCCTATATTATTTTGAAATTTAGGACTAAATTCATCTAAACTGAATTCATTTTCTTTTCAGATAATTCAGAGAACCCATAATGGCAAATAATTTAAATACTGATGAAGGAAAATGGGTGTTAGAAGAGTAGTAGAAATCTCAAAATGCTGAAACAGTGAGAACAGAATGGGTTGAAACATTTGATACTCCAGCATCAAAGAGACAAACCATTTACGACATTTGTCACAATTTTGATGCAACTGGCTCATTTACTGGCCACCTACTTTTAGACCACCCTGTATATATCAATCTGAGTAACCTACAGGGAATTTTAAACTGAACCCTTTACTTAATCTCCGGGGGTAGACTGTTCTTGTTCCACTGTCCATATCTAGGGATCATTTAGTTCTTATTTTTATTTACCACTGTCCAGATGTTGCTCACCTGTTTCCACTGAGTGCAAGTACACATTGCCTGACCCAGGGACTGAAATCACAACAACTACATCACCAAATTCACAAAAACAATGCTTTTATCCACTAGACCATTGTCCCATAGGAAAGCCAAAGGATACAATAGTCAAAGCATTGTGATAACAACAACAAAGGTGAGGACAATAGTCCAAATATAAATACTGTAAATAATAACTATTCATCCCAGAAATTAAAAAAAAAAACAAAACAAAAAATCTTAGCATATATTTGTATTTTACACGATGATGTTCTGGTTACCGACACTAGATTAATACCTCTTTAGCACCAGGGTTGCTAGACGGAAAGTGAGTGAAAGTCCAGTGATACAAAAATTACTTGCAATTGTGCAAAAAAAATTCCAACTTACTTTGTAAAAAGCTAAAGGTGTGTATTTATGATGCCATTTGCAATGAAGGAAGTACACATTTTTTTTTGTTTTTTTAAATTGAGTTCATCTCAAATAAGGCATTAAAGTCACTAAGACACAAGGTATAATTGGGTGTGGAAGAATTAGAAACAGAAACCTAAAAAGCCAAAACTTAAATTTTTGAAGATCAAATTTAGAGTTACACAAGCTAGAAGTGTGAGAAGAACAGTTAGCATAGAACTTACGGCTACCTGTAATCTATTCAGGTGTAAACTGATAAGACCTTATTGCCAATCTAGTACTACTCTTAAATTCATAAAGTCTAAACACCATATTGAAGAGCTAATCTGAACAATTATCATGAAAGTATTTATAGAAAAAGTGCAGGGAGGCAACCTGGTGGCAGTGAGAAAGTGACTGATGCTATGCCAGATCAGAACCAATAATATTGCTGATTCATCTTTGGATTTTATCAAGAAGCTCTAGATAAATAGCAGGAGCACCAAACCAAATGTGGCAGCAATAGTCTAAGTGTGGATGAATGGTAGACTTATAGATATGTAGGATAGATTCTGGTGAGAAAAATTGTCTCGCATGACACAGTGAACCAAGTTTCTTAGCAACTGACCTATCAATGGATGACATGTATATCTGAAATTGAGGCCAACTCTCTATTACATAATGAGAAAGTTTGAGAGAACATGAATTTGCTGCTTAGAGAATTTGTATACATTCATTCAAACAAGGATATAACCATTACCTTTGGCAAACAAATTGAAAAGAAGTGTTACTAGATGGATAAATTTAGCAGTGATGGTGCAAACCTGTGAAATGTGTAGGGTTTTGTTCTGGAAGAATCTTTGTGTAGTCAAAATTACCCTTTTGCAGGTAAAACTATTACTTCTTGTAATAAAACTCTTCTCTTTATGTGCCATGTCCCCTCAGGATGTAGGTGATCATAGCTCTCTACAACTTCCTGTCCCTTCTAGCTCTTAAGAGACTGTCAGTTATTTCTCCGAAGCCATGTCCCACCATCCATATATTCAAACTCATTAAGTATGTTATACATTAGTTTTCCTATGTCACTTTTGCCCTTTGTCCCGTAAGTATCAAATTTTCCAAGCCTTCCTTCCTCATTATGTTTCACAGAAACCTCGACTGTTTTTTTTATGTAAAGTATAAATTTTGTTTGTGTTTCCATTTTCTCTAAAATCTGTCACTGCTCATATATTCAAGTCCATGGTATCATCAGTATCCATCTGTAGAACCACATTTCTGTTGCTTCAAATCTCTTCTTCAACTTTGAGATTGTCCAGCATTCGCTACCATATAGGAGGACTGATATTACATAAAAATTTAGTACTCTTTTCCTTCTTTCTAGCAAAATTTTTCTATTTCTTAGAAACTCAATAAGCTAGGCTAACTTGGGTTTCAATTATCAGACTGCATGGTGTCAGAAGGTCATGGTATAGATGAGCACATGACTAACTTCTTTCATATATCTCAGTTGCAATACAAATGTCTAAGTTTCTGTTAATTATCTTCCAGTCTGATCGGTGACGCCGCCCCTGTTGTTGGCGATCGGTGACGCCGCCCCTGTTGTTGGCGATCGGTGACGCCGCCCCTGTTGTTGGCGATCGGTGACGCCGCCCCTGTTGTTGGCGATCGGTGACGCCGCCCCTGTTGTTGGCGATCGGTGACGCCGCCCCTGTTGTTGGCGGTCGACGCCGCCCCTCGGTTGTTGGCGATCGGTGACGCCGCCCCTGTTGTTGGCGATCGGTGACGCCGCCCCTGTTGTTGGCGATCGGTGACGCCGCCCCTGTTGTTGGCGATCGGTGACGCCGCCCCTGTTGTTGGCGATCGGTGACGCCGCCCCTGTTGTTGGCGATCGGTGACGCCGCCCCTGTTGTTGGCGATCGGTGACGCCGCCCCTGTTGTGACGTTTACTCTCTTTTAATGATTTTGAGATCCCATTTTTTCTGCTTTTGCCTAAAGTGTAACCGTCTCGACTGGCAGTGAAAAAATTGTTGGCTCTTATGGCATTTCCATTCCATTTCAACTTCATCTTCTTGACAGTGATTATTAGGTCTTCCAACATGCCTGTTTGTTCGATGGAGTCATGTGCTGTGCTATTTGTGATGGGGTCTACATAGAAAATCCTGAAGTTTGTTCTGTAGCATCTCAAATTATAATAGTTGGAATCTACCTTGTAATATTGCTATTAGTGTGCAAGATCAACAGGCATACAGAATGCGATCTAATTCACTAGTTGTATCCAACCCAGTCTTAAAGCTACGTTTTACACAAGAGTTTGAAGATGTAATCATAATTCAATCTACGTAAATTCTGAGGTCAAGTCAAAATAATGCTAAAATAAATTGATATATAAACATGGATGAATCATCAATTGAATATTAGTTATTTTTTTTATTTTTTAAATATATTTCTTTGTTACAGTCTTTTTTTTTTTTTTTAATTATCTCACCCCAAGCAAGGCATTCCACTGCCACTATTGCGCATGGGGCTACATAGGGGAAGGTAAAGAGAAGGAGTGGTTAGACATAGGGAATGTCAGGAGGAAGGTGACAGATGAGTAAGGATACCGAGGATGAGGGTTGGGCAGATGGGAAGAATGTTTGATAGAATGGGAGCAGGTTAGTGTGTTAGGAGGTGTCAATTGACCTTACATTTAAACTCCTGGAGATTGTAGCCGTCGAGGAAGCAATCGTGTGGAAGAGAATTCCACAGTCGGGAAGTGCGAGGAAAGAAACTGTTGGAGTAGAAGTTACGGTTGCATTTTATCGGTTTCACTGTAAAAGGGTGGGATCTAGTTGCTAATCTAGTATCTCATTCAAATTCATATTTAAGGGGCACCAGTGATCTAAGTTCATCAGAGCAGAAGCCGTGAAAGTATTTATAGAAGAGACACTGGGAAGCCATGTCGCGCCGGTGGGAGAGAGACTGCAGGCGGTCTGCCAAGTCGATATCTATCACATTACAGACCCTCCTCTGAACCTTATCAAGAAGCCCGAGGAGAATAGCAGGGGCACCCGACCAGATATGGCAGCAGTATTCAAGGCACGGGCGGATGGTAGATTTATATATGTGCAGGATAGATTTAGACGGAAAAAACTTCCGGGCCCTACACAGAGAACTGACTTTCATAGCAGCGGATTTAGCAATGGATTCAATGTAGTCATTCCATTTGAGGTTCGCTGAAAGTGTGAAACCAAGGAGGCGTAGTGTTTTACTCTCTGGGAGGCACGCCTGGTCCATGCTAATGGGAGGTAGGTGAGATTGTTGATGATGGTTAATTGAGAGTAGCTTCGTTTTAGAAGCATTAAAATTTACTAACCATTTTACCTCCATCCCAGACTCCTGCACTACCAGGCAACTCTGCCCCCTTGGAAACTCTGACCACGCCGTAGTCTCCGTAAACATATCAATCCGCACTAACTCTTCCCAAGAAAACCAGACCAGCAGAATATCATACTGCTACCAAAGAGCCGACTGGGACTCGTTCAGGGACTTCCTCTGCGACGTCCCCTGGAACAACGTCTTTGATCTTCCTGTCGAAGACTGTGCCTCCGAAGTCTCCTCTTGGGTTAAGGCTGGCATCGATGCTTTTATCCCCGCCAGAAAATTCCAACTAAAACCTAATTCGTCCCCCTGGTTCTCACCCGCTTGCTCGGCCGCTATTGCCCACCGGAACCATTTCTTCCGGCTCTATTGAAGCTGCTCGTCAAACCAAAACAGGCGCCTTTTCACCTCAGCACGGAACAAGTGTAAAAAAGTACTGAACGAAGCCAAGAGGGCGTTTGCTACCAGAATTAGGCAACGTTTGGCTCCAAAGATTACTGGCGTCTCTGCAAAAGCGTGCTCAGCAGGAACAAGACTTCAATACCCCCACTAATCAATGAATTTGAAGTTCTCACCTCCCCAGCCGACAAGGCTGAATGCTTTGCCCGTAAATTCTCAACCAATTCGACACTGGACTCGTTAGGAATACCTACACCAAACTTCCCACCCAGAAATAAGGCTCAACTAAATAACGTCCTCATCTCGCCCTCGCTGGTCGCCAAGATAATTGCGCAACTTGACCCACACAAAGCGAGCGGCGGTGACGGAATCCCAGTCATAGTACTGAAGAAATGTGCCCCAGAACTCTCCTCTGTCCTCTCTAAACTCTATAACCTCTGCCTATCTGCTTCCTGCTTTCCTGCCTGTTGGAAGTCCTCCTGCGTAGTACCTATATTTAAGAATTCTGGCGAACCCTCAGACCCCGCCAATTACCGTCCTATTAGTCTCCTTCCAATCTTTGGCAAAGTTTTTGAAGCCATTATCAACGCCGAGGTGATTCAGCACCTTATGACCAACGGGCTTCTCTCTGACAAACAGTATGGGTTTCGCTTCACCAGGTCTACTGCTGATATGCTAACGACCATTACCGAGTACATATACCAGGCACTCGACAAGAATGGTGAAGCCCGAACCGTTGCCTTGGATATCTCCAAAGCATTCGACAGGGTCTGGCATGCTGGCCTCTTGTGCAAACTGCGAAGCTATGGGATTCCTGTCGAGTGCCTGGTATATGTACTCGGTGATGGTCATTAGCATATCAGCAGTAGACCTGGTGAAGCGGAAACCATATTGCTTGTCCGAGAGGAGCCTGTGTGCTGTGAGATGCTGAACGAGCTCGGCGTTGATAATGGCTTCAAACACTTTGCCAAAGATCGGAAGAAGGCTGATAGGGCGGTAATTTGCAGGGTCGGAGGGTTCTCCAGTGTTTTTAAAAATAGGAACTACAGAAGAAGATTTCCAACAGGCAGGAAAGCAGGAAGCAGATAGGCAGAAGTTGTAGAGCTTAGAAAGGACAGAGGAGAGTTCAGGGGCACATTTCTTTAAGACTATGGTTGGGATTCCGTCACCACTGCTCACTTTGTAAGGGTCAAGTTTTAAGATTATCTTAGAGACAAGCGAAGGTGTAATGTGGACATCATTTAGTTGTGCCTCGATTCTAGGTGAGAAGTCGGGTGTAAAAACTCCAGATGAGTCCAGACTCGAATTGTTTGAGAATCTGCGGGCAAAGCATTCAGCCTTATCTGCTGGGGAGGTGAGGACCTCAAATTTGTTGATTAGCGGGGGTATTGTGGACTTGCTCTTGTTAAGTACTCTTTTACAGAGTCGCCAGTAGTCTTTAGTGCCGAATTTAGAGCATGCTATGCGTTGCTTCATTCTGGCAGCAAACAACATCTTAGCTTCATTAAGTATCCTTTTACACTTATTACGAGCTGAAGTGAAAAGGCGCCTGTTTTGGTCCGATGCGTAGTTACGATAGAGTCGGAAGAAATGATTCCGGTGGGCAATGGCAGCCGAGCAAGCGAGTGAGAACCATGGAGACAAATGAGATTTAAGCTGGAATTTCCTAGCAGGGGTGAAGGCATTGATGCCAGCCTTAACCCAGGAGGAGACCTCAGATGCACATTCTTCAATGGGAAGACTAAAAACGTTGTTCCAAGGGATGTCACAGAGGAAGTCTCGGAACGAATCCCAGTCTGTTCTTTGATAGCAGTATGATATTCTACTTGTCTGGGTTTCATAGGTCGGGCGGGAGTGGAGTGAAATATTGACGGACACTACAGTGTGGTCAGAGTTTCCGAGTAAGCAGAGTTGTCTGGTAGTGCCTGGGATGGAAGTGAAGCAGAGGTCTAGAAGTGAGTCCCTTCCGTTAGGGTTGTTGGAGAAACGCGTTGGGAAGTCCACTATTTGTGTAAGGGATTGGGTGATTGAAAAGTTCATGGTGTGGACACCAGCAGGGTCAGTGACAGCGTTCTTCAGCCACTTGGTGTGGTGGGTGTTAAAGTCACCAAACACGAATACATGGGCAGAGGGATGGGAATAAACGGCTTTGTCGATATTGTCAGAAATGATGTCAAGTAACGAACAGTCAGGGGAGGAAGGAGAGCGGTAGAGAAAGAAGAGATAGCTAATCGAGCTGAGAAGTGAGAGGCGGAAGCACATGAAAGAATGATCTGGGGATTCAAAAGATGACACCCTAGCTAAGGGAAGGTGTTCGCTGACATAGACACCAAGCCCATGCATATGAACATTGGAGCCCTTCCTGAAGAAGGGAAGGTAACCAGGAATGTAGAACTCAGATGGGGGTGATAGAAGGGTTAAGATTAGTTTCACATAGGGCTAATATATCAGGTGAGTTATTATGGAGGAATGAATCTACGCTGAGGAAGTTGGTGCGGATCCAGCGTATGTTAGTGAAAGAGATGCAGACAGGTTTTTTTAAGCAAATCTATTTCCTGCCATAATGCTAAGGCAGAAAATACAAGGGTTGGCTGAAAAGTTCATCGGCTGACCAAGATATAAATGTAAGTAAATATGCCAGTTGGTAGCTGTTTGGCCAGCTGCTGTATTATGGTACACTGGTATGTCTTTTAGTCTACTAACTGGTTTGTTTACTTACAATTATATTCTGGTTAGATTATGAACTTTTCAGCTGAACCTCTTACTATCATAATCATGGCAAGAAAAACAGGGATTTTTTTTTAAGAAAAAAACATTCTGAAAATTTATTTTAAAAACTGTTAGCATTATCATTAACAGTCTTGGGATTAGATTATGTTTATTGCACAATCTTTTGGCAGTGGAGGGGAAGACTATTTTTTTTTAATGTTTTTTTAATACTTAAATAACTAAAGAAAGCAGGAATGAAAAACAGTAAAAGCTCAATATTAAACAACGCATATAAATAATGAAGAAAAGAAAAAAAGGAAAAAAGATAAAAAAAAAGGGGGGGGAAGAAAATGGAAAAAAATAAAAGGAAGAAAATGGAAAAAAAATAAAAGGAAAAAAATGGATCAGGTTATAAATTTTCATAAACTGACAACCCCTTTGTACAAGATTTGAAACTGATTCCCATGGAAAGGCTTAATAGAGCCTTTGGCCGTAATAAGAAATTGTTAATATTTCAGCTCGTATTTATTGAATCATACCATATTTGAAAATCATCACCATAATGAACTCTTTGATGATATTTAATTTAAATAGCTTAGAGGTACTTCATAAAAGATTTCCTGTAACCATACATTTTGACAAATATAAATTTTTCTTTTCATCTGCATTTGTATTACAGCAATAAACAAACATAACAGAATTATATTTTATGAGGACTCATAATAAATTAAATTATGAAAGGCTAAATTAATAACCAGACGTAACCCATAATTTTGACCCCCATCTACCTATATAGATGTTTCTGTAGCATGTATTTGTATTTTTGAAGAGATGTCATGCAATGGCTGCCACCTGAAATCATGTTCTAGTTTTCAATATCTATCACATTTTTGTTATTTTTTTTTTTTTTTACTAATACTATTTTCAAGATATATTAGTAAACATAATTATCAGAGCCACATTTAAATAGTTTCTTTGTGGGAGGGGCTTTTAGTTTTTGATGTAACTGTCATGTTTTTTTTGTTTTTTTTTTTATCTAGCAACCCTACCACAGAGGATTTTTCTTTCATCATATCCTACTTAAGCAAGATATCTAGAAAACATTTTTATCCATGTACTAAACATAATTGTTTTCTTCAAGATTGTCGCTATTCTTAAGATGATGTTGATGATCTATATTGTGTTTTATTTGTGGATCTCTCCACTGTTTTTAGTCCAATGTCACAGTCGATGCCTTAATGTCTAATTGGGCCTTAATTATGTCCACTTGCAGGCCACTGGTTTGGACAGGATGACTTTTATCTTATTTTTATTATTTTTTGTTTTATTATTATTGTTTTTCTTGTGACTGGAAAAAATAATTGGAAAAATTTCATAATGTTGGTTTTTCACAAGTAAATATTCAGTAAGATGTCTACTTAGACAAACACAGAAAGATTTAGCTGAGTTAACCTGATGGACACAAAGTAATGGTTTAGTTTTGCATTATATTTATATTCAGGGTTAGATTATGAGCTTTTAGGCTCCTAGGCTGATGAAATTATTCCCCCTTACTGACATGGGTTAAATAACAGGCTGATGAAATTATTCCCCCTTACTGACATGGGTTAAATAACAGGACAGATTGGGTTCTATAGCCTTGGCTGGCCACCAGTCTACTGCAGAAAGCAATGGCAACCTAATGCAGGATAATCTTCTGCCCAGTCAGTCATGTCTCTTTTGAGACATGATCGCCCAAGCGTGTATCACGTATGGCACTTAACTGACTGACTGACAGAGCAACTCTTGCCTATATCTACCTTGAATATTTTTATTTTTTTACTTGTGATATATTTTAGTGACATTTACGTAGCTTGAAGTAAATTTATTGGTAATTGTTTAAATACACTAGAATAGCTATCTTTTGTCTGTCAATAAAATGTTCTTTAAGAAATATCACTATTTTATTGTTTATTGCAAACCAAATTAGCACATATTTCAACACAACTGTAGTAGAAATGTTTTTTAAAAATCAATTTTTTATAACCAGTATTATAACAATAGAATCAGGATACATATGAGTGCCCTATTGATATAAAGCAAAAGTTATAGCATCGAGAAAATTAAAATCACTGCTTTATCTATTCACATGTATTGAACATTGCTGTCACATCTGGTCTGGTTTTTCTACCATCTATTTAGAGATTCTTGATAAATCTAAAGAAGAATTTGCAACATTATCAGTCCTCACATCTCAGTCACTGTAATGTATCTTCCCTATTATCTTCCTATAAATATTTTCATGGCAACTGGTTTAATGAGCTTCTCTCTTTTATGCCTCAGCTTTATGCATTATATGAACTTTATGAATATATAGTAGAAACATCAAAGCAGATATGACAGCATTATCCAATGCATGGATGAATGGTGGACTTATAAATATGTTGGTTGGTTGGTTGTTTTGTTTTGTTTTTATGGCATATCAACTTCAGCGGGTCATTCATTGCCAACTAAGATGTATTTATTGCTGGTAATACCTTTTTGCTTTCAACAATTTATTGTTGAAAGTCACTAAATGCTTACAGCACCTGGTATTCCCAAGCGGTCACCCATCTAAATACTGACGAGGCTCAACGTTGCTTAACTTCAGTGATCGAGCGAGAACCAGTGTATTCAATGTGATAGGCCGTAAGCCTATATAAATATGTAAGATAGATTCTGGTGAGAAAAAAATAAAGGATGGTTGTTTGGCATAAATGTTGGCAATTCCCTGGTTGAATTTTTCTCCCAACTTTTTTTTTAGTTGTGAGCATATGAATATTTTTTTTGTCTGCAATTGAGCTTTGAAGATCCAGGAGTGATAACCAGTTAGCTTTTTTTTTGTTGTTTCTTTTTAGTTTAACTTTTGATTCAAAATTTCATTGTAATATTTTTTTTGATGATGGCTAAAAATGGATCAACCAAAGTGTTGTATTACCATCAGCAAATATACAAAGAGATTTGAGAATCTGAATAAAGATATTTAAAATACAGTATGTGAAAGCCAAGTAAAATATTAAGAGACAAGAAAATTTAATTAGAAACAAAGAAAAGAGTACTGGGTTGGTATGTAATATCTGTCAATCACATCATTTTTAACAAGTGACTTAAGATAATAGAAATAGTGCTACAGAAGGATGCTGAGAATAACATGGACAAATTGCATAATCAGCAAACAAGTCTTAAGGAAAATAGAAACAAAAAAGGGCAAATATTCAGAATCAGAAAGATATAGCTGAAATTTCATGGATACATAAGGAAAGAAGGCTTGAAGAATTTGACACTCAATGGGAAGAGACAAGGTAAAGGAGTAGGCCACCTACTTGACAAGTTTGTATAAAAAGATGGCAGAATGGGGAGTGGAAGGGATGGTAAAAAGACAAACATTAATTAGGGGCGCACAAGATGAGAGGTTGTAGAGACTCATAATTGCCCATGTCCTGAAGGGACACGAAACTTAGAAAAAGATTTTCTGTAAATTCACTTTCATGGTTCTTCAACAAATTCAAGTTTAACATTTTTCTTCTTCTAGGCATCATGTTCCTTCAGGATATTAAGTCATTAGTTTTCACAACTTCCTATTCTTTGTAGCTTTTAGCAATGTTTGTCTTTTTTATTATCACTATTTCCTGTTCTGCCATCCAATTACAAAAGCACATTAAGTAGGTTACTCACTGTTTGTCTCTGTCCCATTTGACTTTAACATGTCTTGTGAGTGTCAAATTTTCCAATGATTCCTTCCTCATTAAGTGTCCTAGAAATCTCAAGTCTTTCTGATTCTAAATAAATTTCCTTAAAACTTCCTCATTGCTTACAGTCTTTGTCCATTCTTGGCATCTTTCTGTCAAACCACATCTCAGTTACCTCATTTGATGCGAAACCCATGTCCTAACAAGATAAATCACTTAAGCATTTTTGGTTTACTGAAATATATAACACGACCTCTGGCTGCATTCAGTCAACCTCCCTGACTTTTGGCCAATTCTGCCAATGCTGTGTATTTGATCTTAGATTATCCAAAACAGGACCGCTTATTACCACTTGATGAGGATGAACCAGATTTGTGAAGAACTGGTATCTGATAAAACCCAGATTCAACACTGCAACGACATGGTGTAGATTTATGTATATTTATATATATCTAATGATTACAAGCAAGTCAAAATTAGTGACGGAAACAAAATATGCTCCTCCTGTTTTAGTGCCTTTTGATAAACGACTTTCTTTTTATTGAATATTTCATTTGTGGAGGGATTAATTGATATTCTGCACTGTACTCCTTTTAGAATTTGTTTTGATTAGTAATTTCAAGAAGGCATAAATCAGCTGTACTAAAGAGCCATTTAAAAACCACTATTACAACCATACTGTTTCATTCAGACCAGAAGGCCACAGAAGTGATACAAGGCTGGCGGACTGTGTATGGCAGTCTAAAGAATCTTATGGAAGAAACCCATGCAGCATTTTAAGGAAGGTGAAAGCAGGAAAAAATTCATGGAGATATTTGCTGAAGATTGTGCCAGGAAGAAAAATTGGCCATAATGATGTTTAGAAATAAAGGCGAATTGTTGAATGGGGCAAGTGAAATAATGTCAAGATGTAGGCATCTTAAAAAGAACATCTTGGGTACTTACAAACCCGGGTGAATTTCTATTTTTTGTTAATCTGCTACCCCTCTTTGGTAGTGAACGAGTTCTGTTTCCGTCTCCAATGTGTCCCCGCCACCTCTATCTTTCCTCCACATCATCCTTTATTACTACTCTTCCAGTGTTGGTATATTTTGAGAGTGACCTCTATTGGAATTTCTGCACCTGTGCCTCAAGATACCTAACAGTTGAAACCCAGGTAGCTTAGTGCACATTCCACAATCTGCAAGTATATTTTTGGTCTACTTTGTCCCGATAGTATTGAGCACCTTTTTATTGTCTAATGCCTTCAGAGGTGATTATTTATTGCCTTCCATTCATATATTATTGTTATTGTGCTATGTGTGTGTGTGTGTATATATATATATATATATATATATATATACACACACACACACACACACACACACACACACAACTGTCTATATTATAATAAAGAGGATTGTTTATTGGAATAGTTGGCAAAACATTGGCTAATTGCCAAATGATTTGAATTGTATAAAATGCTAAATAATAAGCATTTTGTTAGAGTTGGTTTGTAGGGATTGAATAAAAATACAAAATAAAATAAGAATACAAAATAAAATAAACATAAAAATCTCCCAGGAGTTCTCTGACAGGAAAGATAATTTACGCATGTGCAAAAAGAGAGGCTTCCTGTCGCCAAAAGTAAACTACCTCTTTTTCTGTTAGACTTTGACTGGTAAAGACATGCCAACTGTTCGGGAAGGAATTTCCCCAACAAGCCATTGGAATCAAAAAATAAAATCAGCGTCCAAACTGTCCCTCTAATGTCTCTGTATCTTTCCTTTTCTCTTTGCCTATTTATTTCAGCGATGAAAGCTATTCAACAAGTCTTGGATGTTTAGGTGAAAGAACCAACCCAACAGTAATAGCCATAATATCCATAGGTTCACATATTTTAATAATTTAATAAATGTTTATAAGTTTAGTAATAAAAAATTATATTCATATTTATTTATAATTGGTAAATAATAAATAATGCATTGGATTAGTTCTAATTGTATTAGTTTTTAGGAAGTTGTAATTATCATTGTAAATAATTTAATAAATAATGTTTAATATTTTTGTTGTCAATTCTCAAGAAGAAAAACATGTATAAATTCACTTTCATATGTTTAGGGTTTATTAAAATTCTAAAAATTAGTTTTTAGGAAGTTGTAATTATCATTGTAAATAATTTAATAAATAGTGTTTAATATTTTTGTTGTCAATTCTCAAGAAGAAAAACATGTATAAATTCACTTTCATATGTTTAGGGTTTATTAAAATAATAGCAGTGTCATGGGAAGAACAGTCCTTTTTTCTTTTTTTTTTAAAGATGGAGGCCAATGTCCAAATTTGCCAAATGTTTTTTTGGTGAGCATGATGATCCAAATTTGCACAGATTTCTATATTGGCAATCTGTTTTTTTATAAGAAGCTGATAATCACTAAAGTAACAATTCATATTTTTCTTACCTTTCTGGTGACTTTCCAGTGTCTATAAGAACATGAACAGGAACTCTAGAGCAGTTGCACAAGATCATAGTGACAGGCAGCAGACATAAACTACAAAAGACAGAAATATTTATGATCATAATAAAGGGTTTAGTTTGAAATTCCTAGCACCTGAAGAAGGCTAGTATGTACAATGGCTGAAACATCATAAACATAGCAATAAATAATAATAATAATATAATAATATAATGATAGTTTAATCTATTATTATAAATAAACATCATAGCAATAAAGATGAAGACAATAGTTTGCACAGTGTAAATATTACCTCATCTCAGAAGTATAGACAAATATCTGAGTGAAAATTAACAGAAAATACTAGTTTTTTTAAAAAATTACCTGTATTAAAAAAATGCTCCTTGAGATACTGTTATAGGAATAAAATAACATTATCTTTCAATTTCTGAAGAAAAACTGATGAGTCAGTTAACTGCCATATGTGATACACACTTGGGCAATTATGTCTTGATCCATAACTGACTAGGCAGAAGATTTTCCTATAATAGGTTGCCATTTCTTTCTGTGGTAGACTGGTTGCCAACTTTTCCTGGTATTTAACCCGTAGCTCGAGGGTGAATAGATAGATTAATACTTTTTTTAAGGGTATTTGTATGTAAGTAAATGCAACGAATTCAAACTTGGATCTTTGATTTCTCATTCTGAGCTGATGTCCATTGTGCCACAACACACATCCATCATGGGTAATGATGACAGTTGTTTGAGCAAGAATAGTGTGTATGAGAGGTTGTAGATTAAGGAAAGGTAGTCACTCAACCTATTCCATGCATAAACTAGGTTGATGATTCTACTTGTTTCTTTGGTAGCATAGACATTAAATTCTGTTATTGCCTCAGATAAATAATGGAGCATTCCATTTTGATTGTGAAAAAATATACGTTGTTTTCTTTTTTTAAATTATTGGGATTTATTTACTTTTACTCAATTCACCCAAGAAAGGCAACAATGCAACTAAGATGAAAAGTGCTACTGGGAGTGAAAGAGAATGAAAAAAAGTGGTTTGCTAAGTTTAGAGTTGGTGATTGTAGTCTTATTGATGAAGAATGCTCCGATAGACCCATACCTACCCACTTCAGATGATGACCAAATCAAGATATTGATTGAGAATAACCAGCATTATACATGGCAGAAATACTAAATTTATCAAAATCCACCATCCATGAGCTTTCAGTGAAGTTTGGGTATTCAAATCGCTATGATGTTTGGGTACCAAACAATCTGAGTGAAAAGAATCTTTTGGATCACATTTTATCAGTGATTTGCTGAATAAACAGAATAAAAAATTTTTGAAGTAAATTGCAATGGGAGATGAGAAATGGATTGTTTACAACAATGTTTAGTGAAAGAGTTCCTATGGTAAGTGACATGAACCAAATTTAGCACCCTAAAAGCAGGTCTTCATCCTAAGAAAGTCATGGTGTGCATTTGGTGGTAGTGGGAAAGAATCCTGTACTATGAGCTTCTGTTGTGTAACCAGACAACTGATTCTGAAAAGTACTATTTGCAACTCGACGAATTAAAAGCAGCAATTCAAGAAAAACATTTGGAATTGGTGAACAAGAAAGATGTTTTCCATTAGGATAATTCCAGACCTTACATTTCTTTGCTGATAAGGCAAAAATTGTTGCAGTTTGGCTGGGATGTGCTACCCCACCTCCCATATTTGTGTGACAGAGAGACAGTCAAACACATATACACATTTAAAGAATTCAAAATTATTGGCGCCTGAAGAAGGCCGGAAGGTCATGTTATTTGTTTGTTTCTTTGTAATTTCTATTAAGAATTTTTCTAAACTAAATTTCTACTTCCAATGTGGCAATATTAAATTGAATGATGAAATAAAATGTTTACTGGTGGTGAAATTTGATCTAGGCATAAGATATGCCCTTTAATTTGGAGTCATCAGAAGACAATTGGAATGAACAAAATAATATATTTGATAAAAAGAATTTTCGAGTAGATTGAAGATTGAAATTTAGTTTGTTTACTAATGGTGAAATATGATCTAGCATAAGTTGAGTGCCATTTAATTCAGATCATCAGAGAATGGTGGAAATGAATGAAAATAATTTCTTTGCAAGTAAAATTAAAATAGTGCTTAGTAAGCAAAAGGACCTTTGGAGGTCACATGATTTTTGGCTGTAACAACAAACAGTTGTGATCACTTGTGATAAGTGCGTAGATAACCTGGCTTATAACCCCAGGTTTTCTATATAGAATGTGAGTGTCGAACCACAACCATGGAAATGTACAGTCATATGTGGGATCGGAATCTCTCCCCAACCCTCACTCAAATAAGAGTGTGGACGAGTTAGAAATAAGGACTTTGAGAAAATATTATCGCTGCAGCAGTTGCATTGAAAAAATACACTGAGTATATGAAGCTTAATGTTGTCACTAACCCGACAACATTGGAATTGCATCATCCATCATTTATGCCAGCACCTTTGCAAGACACCGTGGTCCCAGAATTTTATTTGAGAAGAATTGACTCCGTCAAAAGAGTCTGGAGAACATTGTTGAAAAGAGTTATATCTATCTTCTGAGATGATTTAACAACAAGTGAACCATATGTGCACTCTCTTTCTCTGTCTAGATTCCAGTGTGTGAGTTGTTATGCTAAAAAAACTTACTTTCTGTAACCTTTTTTCTTTTTTCTATTCTTTTCTTGTATATAAAAGACATTAACAGTGCAACCATCGGAGAGTTGTTTGTTCAGCTTTCTATGAACATTATTTTTTTCTTTCTATTTCTTTTAGCTATATTTTAAATGTTTAACACCAGCTCCCCCAGCTGTGTCCACATCTTCAGTCGACCGTGAATGAACAACACTTATGCTTTCTGGATCTAATAATCACAACGTGGGCAGAAAGCAGATTTAAACCAGTGAGCCGGTTGACGGACCTACGGCCAACCCCTTGAGTTCAGTTAAGATTGAATAGACACCTCAATTTCAAGAGGAAGACACCAAAGGTTGAGGGGCAAAGGTGGAAGAGTTAGGTCTGGTGTAATTTGACTGGAATAAGCCTGTGGAGTGATAGTGCTAGATATACGGTCCCGAGACCAGGATAACCACTCGGGGACAGAAAGGGTTAAATATATGGTAGCGTGATAAGTATTCAACCTGAGGGGTGAGAGAGTGTTAAATTTGTCAGACATTGCTCCTTTAGATTTTTACTTATCCAGGTCTTTGCAAAATAATCATGATGATAAAAAAGTTTAATTCTCTGGATGACATAAAAAAAACCAATGAGTTCTTTACTGAGAAGCAACTAAAATTCTGAGATAATGGAATCTTTAAGCTGAAGGAAAAAAATGTAGAAAGTTTGTACAACAAAATGTTTCAGATTTAGTTGAGTAAATATTTAATGGCATAATTTTACTTTGCGTTTTAATTTCCCTTAAAAATCAACATGAACTTTTCGAACAATATATATGTGCTTCTTCAGGGACCAATCATTGGCAAAATTTTAATTAAATTAGAACGTATGAAGAATTCTTAGAGATAAGGATGGAACAATTCTAAAATTTTATGATTAATGTGAATGCGTAAAATTAATAACTTTACAATTAAAATAAATGCATAAATAAAGAAAATGCATAAATGAACCAATCACAGCATAAAACAGAAAAATGATTGCTCAGATATCTGTAAATAAGTGCAAAGATTGCAAAAAATTGTCTTTTTGCTTGCATAGAGATGGTTACAGCAATTTAAGGTAAATGGCTCCCAAAACCAACAAATGGTGTTTGGATCTGCAAGTGTGCAGAATAGAAAATGTGTCCATCATAAACCTGATGAGCATGACTTATTTTTCAAAAGGTGTTGTCCAATTGCAATACAGGAGTCTGATTATGCAAATGTAATCTAATATATTTTGGAATGTATTTGTTTTGTTTTTTTTAATCATATCACCCCAAGCAAGGCGATAACGCCACTCATGCGCAGGGGGCTATGTAAGGGTAAAAAGAATGGAAAAGAGAAAGCCGGAAACCACATCCTAAAGAGGGAACAAGGGATGAGCCTCTTCACCTGTTCAATAGACGTGGGTAGAGTGTGAACCGGGCGATAGATAGATCTATCTACTCCAATGGAAAAAAAAAAAAGAAAAAAAGAAAAGAGTGAAAAGAGAAAACCGGAAACCGCATCCTAAACAGGAAACAAGGGATAAGCCTCTTCACCTGTTCAATAGATGTGGGTGGAGTGTGAACCGGGCGATAGTTTAGTCTATCTACTCCAATTGAAAAAAAAAATAAAAAAAGAAAGAAGCTATTTTCAAAACTGATTGTTATTGGGTAGCTTAAACTTGTAGCCTTGTGCCAGGCTAGGCATAGTAAATATGTAGGATGACTCATTGTGGAGAAGTGGTTAACAAGTTATTCTCAAAGACTGATCCTTACAGGGTATCTGACACTTGTAGCCTTGTGCCACGCATAGTAAATATCTGAGATGGCTCATTGCAGAGAAGTGGTTAACAAGCTAGTCTCAATGACCAATAGTACTAATGAGAATTTGATCGATACTAAGTACCTTACACTTGTAGCTTTGTACAAGACTAAAATTAACAACTGACATGTAATAGTAACTAATTTGTTAGGGCAATGTCTATGTAAGTCTACTAGTCTTATTAGAGAGTCAAGGTCTTCCTATTTCATGCTACTTTAGGCATTGAATTGGACTATTCTTCTTTCCAATCTAATACTTGTCTACCCTATACACTCAGCTTCGAACTGATAAGTCAACTTATTATGATAGGGCAGATTGTCTTTAGAAAATTATGGAAAAATTGTGCAATCAACAATATTAGCCAGAAAACAAATATTAATAAGAATACAACAAATTTTGTTCAACTCTTGCTGGAGTCTACACAAGCAACAAATCATTAAGGCCTGATAAACTAAAGTTTTGACCAGATTTATTTTTCTGGTACGGGGAACAAAAGAGGTTCAACTGGTGTAAAGACCTGGAAAAATTGTTTTAGAGAACACACTAGAGATTCTACCATTCTTCCGCTCCACATGAACATCAAGAAATGAAATAGAATTATGATACTTTCTCTATGTTTAACAACATAAATGAAGCAATTCTTTTTTATGAAGCTTTAAATTCATTACACCCATCTTTGGTCTTTATGATGGAGGAAGTGGAAAATAAATCTGGTCAAAACTAGTGCGTCGGGCCTTAATGATTTGTTCCTTTTGTATACTCCAGCAAGAGTTGAATAAAATTCGTTGTATTCTTATTAATAATGGTTTTCCAACTATTATTGAATCATCACACAATAGAACGAGCGATAGATAACTTTAACATGCCCCCTAAATTTAGCCCTAGTCTGTGTTAAATCTATCTAAAATTTGTTTGGCAGAAAATGTTAACTTTTAAGTGATAGAGTTTTAACTATTGTCTCTCAGTCAGGTTACGTATTGTTTTTGCACCAGTTAAATATTTCCATCATTTTCTGAAGACTGTTTGCCCTATCATAATAAAAGTTTACATATCTATGAGTTTAGATGTCAGTGTGAAGCTGAGTATATAAGACAGGCAAGTCTTAGATTGGAAACAAGAATAGGCCAACACATTCCTAAATAGATTAAATTACGTAATCACAAACGTGTCGCAATCAGCACACAATTCAGCAATTGGACAACATCTTTTGGAAAATAAGTCATGCTCATCAGGTTTTACGATGGACTCATTTTCTATTCTGCACACTTGCAGGTCCAAACACCATTTGTTGGTTTTGGAAGCCATTTACCTTAAATTGCTGCAACCATCTCTATGCAAACAAAAAGACAATTTTTTTGCAATCTTTGCACTTATTTAGTGATATCTAAGTGATCATTTTTCTGTTTTATGCTGTGATTGGTTCATTTATGCATTTTCTTTATTTATGCATTCATTTTAATCGTAAATTTATTAATTTTACGTATTCACATTAATTGTAAAATTTTAGAATTGTTCCATCCTTAGCTCTAAGAATTCTTCTTCATACAGTCTAATTTAATGAAGATTTTGCCAACGATTGGTCTCCGAAAAAGTGTTGGCTGAAAGGTAGCCTAGGTTCTAAATAAAAAAAAAAAAAAAAAGAGCATAAAATTGTGTTTATATATAAATGAAGGAATCATTACCACTTATGCTACCATAGTTTCCACCAAAAAAGGCAGGAGGGATTATTGGACAAGTCTAACTTTGACTGGAAAAAACTGATTTATTGTATATAATTTTTTTTACTAATCCCAGTGTCATTTGATTATATCAGTAAGTGAGAAGGGTTAAAACTGGTGTATACAACAAATCATATGTAAACCAAATTGTTGTTGTTACATTTTCAACCTGAGTTAATTCTTCTAAAGAATACCTTTTTTGTTGTGAAGCTCTCAAGCATCCACCTGTTCTTTGCTTGAATAAAGCTAGTATGCTCAAATACTCATGAAGATTTGTGATTTTGTGCTAACACAACCATTGATGACTTCTGAATAGTTTTGTTACCTAATTTCACTAACAAGACTTGGATCAACATGATATGGTATGCCGGAACTTCCCAACATTACTGCACACTGAAATTATCTCCCCAAGTTGATATTATCAAGTTGTTAATGTGCTGACAAATCAACCATGATGAGATTTGAACCTGGGTCTCAAAGTTAGAATGCTAACATCCTAACCACTTACAGCCATGTAGAATATAATAGAGCAAAAATTTTACTCACCATTTTCTCCTAAATTGGTGCTTAACATTAGATTCATGTGAAAAGTTGTAATGAACCAAATGTGTACTGACTTCCATGCTGGGTTTTGCTTCAGGAACATTTTCAATGTCTCTTATTAACCTGACTGGGCCTCGTTCAGGCGCTTGCTGGAAATTGAAAATTTTTGTAAAAAAACATAATAGTAATATTAATAACAGTAGTTGTAGTCGTAATACTATTAATAGTAGCATTAGTAGCAATAGTAGAGTGAATCACCATGGTTAAATACAAAATAAGTAATAGAAATGTGGTGAGTAGATTGGTGGTAGTAGTAAAGCGTATTGAAATATACCCTTTCCTCTTTACTAATAGAGTGACAGAAACTCTTTTTCTCTCAACACATACATTCTTTCTCTCTTTCTATTCTTTCATATTTCTGATGACCTAGATATAACCCAGACATAGCATATTTGATCAACTGACATCAACCAATGAATAATACTTCTGCCAAAATCAAATCAGAAATGCGTAAGCGTTGAGTAAATATAAAAATTAAAAAAAAAAAAGTGAACACATGCATAGACTTTTCCCCCTATTTTTCAGTTCACAGTGGAGTTCAAGTCAGTTGTTGAAGATTCAATCGACAACCAACCAGCCAAAAGAAGACTACCTCCATGAAAACCAGAGATAGGCTTAAATAATTTTCATGAAAATAATATGCAGGAAACCAAGGAATGAATTCAAGAAACAATCCACACATTCAAATACCCCGAACATAATAGCACAAACAGAAACCTGATACTTCATTCCACCTGACAGACACATGTGCTATATTTGCATGAATATACATATACAAGGAAGAAAAACTCTTTATAACCTGAACACAGAAATACATATATAATAATGAACATTTACATACCACAGTGACTTATACAGGAAACGTATCAAAGACACTAATTACAAAAAGGACATAAATGATAATCATTCCCATATAATAAAAGATGTAAATTTATGGAGTCAAAAATAAAATGGTGGTATAGTTAATAAAACCTGGCCTTTACTCATTATCTCAATTTCATCTATACCATAGAACTATCTAACAACCAAAATTGACAAAGTTCCTAATAAGCAATAACAAGAAAAGAAAACAACACAAAAAACAATTATGTAAGGCAAATTAATAGTAATAAGGCAAAATGTTCACAAACTAAGAATTGGCATTGACACAAAAGCAAGTTTAGATAAGCAAATGCAGCATTTTGACTTGACAAGACAGACTGGGACTGAGTCAGATGGAACAAAGAACTGGCCTATTTTATTGGCTAGGGAAAAAAAAAAAAATCACAGCATGCATTTTTGTGCTTCTGCCTATAAATTGAAAAGGGGAAAGTGTTTTGTAGTCATTCTCCAGTAGATTAGAATATTATTTTATTGGCTAGGAAAAAAAAAAAAATCACAGCATGCATTTTTGTGCTTCTGCCTATAAATTGAAAAGGGGAAAGTGTTTTGTAGTCATTCTCCAGTAGATTAGAATATTATTTTATTGGCTAGGAAAAAAAAAAAATCACAGCATGCATTTTTGTGCTTCTGCCTATAAATTGAAAAGGGGAAAAGGGGTGTTTTGTAGTCATTCTCCAGTAGATTAGAATATTATTTTATTGGCTAGGAAAAAAAAAAAAATCACAGCATGCATTTTTGTGCTTCTGCCTATAAATTGAAAAGGGGAAAGTGTTTTGTAGTCATTCTCCAGTAGATTAGAATATTATTTTATTGGCTAGGAAAAAAAAAAAATCACAGCATGCATTTTTGTGCTTCTGCCTATAAATTGAAAAGGGGAAAGTGTTTTGTAGTCATTCTCCAGTAGATTAGAATATTATTTTATTGGCTAGGAAAAAAAAAAAATCACAGCATGCATTTTTGTGCTTCTGCCTATAAATTGAAAAGGGGAAAGTGTTTTGTAGTCATTCTCCAGTAGATTAGAATATTATTTTATTGGCTAGGAAAAAAAAAAAAATCACAGCATGCATTTTTGTGCTTCTGCCTATAAATTGAAAAGGGGAAAGTGTTTTGTAGTCATTCTCCAGTAGATTAGAATATTATTTTATTGGCTAGGAAAAAAAAAAAAAATCACAGCATGCATTTTTGTGCTTCTGCCTATAAATTGAAAAGGGGAAAGTGTTTTGTAGTCATTCTCCAGTAGATTAGAATATTATTTTATTGGCTAGGAAAAAAAAAAAATCACAGCATGCATTTTTGTGCTTCTGCCTATAAATTGAAAAGGGGAAAGTGTTTTGTAGTCATTCTCCAGTAGAATATTATTTTAAAATACAACTTGAACAACAACAACTTTAATAAAGTCAAGCAAGATCTCACCATCCATAGAATTGGTATTTACAGCTGGCCCAATCGACAAAACTTTATTAAACTAAAAATTATTTTGCTAAAGGTTTTTCAAAAGAGTAAAATATAAAAAAAGAAAAAAAAGGCATGTCTTTAATAATAATAGTATTTTTAAAATATAAAAGAAAAAAATAATGAATTTAAATATCACCAAAGCCATCAAAGTTTAACTCATCAAATCCTAAAGATAGAAATAATATTCTTTTATTGTTCTCTGTCCTTAATAATATGTAATGGCCTTGCATAGAATTTTAAAGGAAGTGACCAATGCAGAGGTCTTTTTAACGTTTAATTAACATTGATTGGTTAATAGATGAGCCAATGACAGTTGTTCTTTATTTCCACCTTGACAGACAATTAAGAAACTCTCACTTTTGACTAATGATGGTTGACGGGTGAAAATGTGCTGAGCTGGCTTCTGACAAATAAACATGAAAATGTCATGAACAGTATATACCATTTTAATAATAATAGTTATTTAGAGATATATCTTAATTTTCTGTTGATTTTAATTTTCTTTCCTTTCATGTTATGTAACAGTTATTAGAACTTTCACTGCACTCTGACAGTTATAATACCCAAATTCATATTCTTTCACGCTCAATAACCTCTGATGTCTTCATAGATTAATTGCCTTACTTGGGGTGAAATGATATAAAAAAATGATTTGATCAATGTATGATAATGAAAGCATTAAAAACCTCTTTAGGAAGATTATATGAACAATAAAGAGAGACACAGGCAGTAGTCATTAATAATAATTGTATTTTGAACAAGGACACATGGCCCAGTGGATAAAAGCGTTGATTGGATCCAGTGACTTGACCCAAATAATTGCGAGTTCAATACCTGTTGACAAAAATTTTGAAAGTTGAGTTTTGATAACAAAAACATCTGGAAGTGACATGACTCATGGAAAGAGAACAATCTACCCCAGTGATTGAAATAAAGGGTTCAAATAAAAATTCCAATCACCTGAAGAAGATCAGAGTATTGTGAGTATGACAATAAAGATGAGGACAACAGTTTAAATAATGTAAATACCTCATTTCAGAAATATAGACAAATAATAAATTAATCTAAATATATCTTCAAAGCTATCAAAATTTGAATTGTCAGATGACTACTTTATTAATTTGAGCTTCACCTAAATATGTGGTGATAATATCCTATGTTGGTGGTATGACTTGGAGTTTCCAGTTTATAATATGCACCTGATGATTGCGTAGTGCATGAAGATGCGAGTCATGCCACCGACATATATATATATATATATATATATATATATATATAATTAATAGCACTGTTTATTATCACCTGAATAATAATTTTTATATATGTGCGTATACTTGAGTGGATGCCCATATGTATATTTATTAATTCACATATTTATATATTCACACACATACTAACATTACCAACATATAAACACACTTTCTTACATTAAACCACCCATGATGATAATTTCAAATTTGTCTATAGTTTAAGTACACTTGACACATACATTATTTTTGCATACATACATTTAAAGGAAGCATCTATTGCTTTTATTACATGTGGCACACACAAACAGGTGTAGGTTTCCTACATTTAAAAATGATCATCTATTGCTTTATTACATGTGAGATGTATCTGACCAATGAAATAAAACTCAATCAACATACTGTCTCTATCTATGAAGAAGCTTAATAAAGTGAAATGTGTTAGATGAAAGACTTTTTCTACTGGTTTTTGACTTATTCTATCATCTTGTCAGATTTCAACTTATATATTCAACTTTCTCTCAGTCTCTCTTTCTATATATATATATATACATACATACACACACACACACACACAAAATTAATACAAATAAAATTTGTCACTTAGATTTTTAAGTTTTGTGTCTTGTAAACAGATCTCTGAAGAAACTTAAAAAAAGTGAAACATGACAGATTAAAGACACTTTCTCTACTTTGTTCTTTACTTATTCTATTCATTTTGCGGGATTTCAGTCTATATGTGCAACTCATATATTTTATAATCATGTCGCCCCAAGCAAGGCATTTTACTGCCATAGTTTTGCAGGAGGGTTACAGGGAGGATAGTTATGAGAAAGAGTGACAGGTTATAGGTGGTGTCAGGAAGTGGGTAAGAGAAGGATGAGAATACTGATGAGAGGGGACAGAGAAAGGAGCATGAGAGAGATGACTATTGATTTTACATTTAAATTCTTGGAGATTGTAGCTGTAACGTGTGTTTGTGTGTGAGACGAAAGTGCAAAAAAGTTATCCCTGATTTGATGTACAAGGAATTGTAGTGTCTATTTGATTGATTTTATTTTTGTTATACAAAGGCAGATGTCTGATAGATATTTCAATATCTGTACTTACTGGTGGTGTGGGACAAGACGTAGCAATGCCATTCAGTTTCTTCAAAGTTACATGGTGCTGTCCAACAACCTTGAGTGTTTCACCTGATTCTTGCATAAGAAAACCCTGTAGAAAAAGAGAAACAGTTTGTCTTAAGCAATTACATTACAAATGTACTTATAAGCTTACATATAAAATATTTCTATGTTGAACAAGAATTCAAAACTGGTTATAATGACAGTAAAATCTTTCCTTAGTACTGAAAAAAGCAAGAAAAATAAAAAGGAAAAAAGAAGGTGAAAGAGGAAAAGAAGAAGAAGGAAAGCCCTGGTTTCCTGTTTAGGATTGGGTTTCTAGCTTCTTCTGAAGTTTTTTTTTCATTCTTTTTCACTCACAGTAGCTCCTTGCATCTTAGTGGCATTATTGCCGTATTTGAGGTGAATTGATTTGGAAAAAGAAAAAAAAAAGAAAAAATAAGAAGAGGGAAAAAAAAAAAAAAAAGGTAAAAAGGAAAAAAAGGAGGAAAAAATAAGAAAAAAGGAAAATAGAAGAAATAGATTTTTGGTTGACAACCAAGGCTAGAGAGCAAAGTTGAAACAAGAAAAGATAGACTCATACCTTTTTCAAAGAGATAGTGTAAAATAAATATAAGAGGTTTGTTGATTTGATTTTTCCCCTACACTGTTGCATTCTGAGCACAGCCAACAGTTTCTTACCTGCCATAAAATAATTAAAGTCAAATTGACTTCAATGGCAGCATCAAGGTCACTGAATTTGGAATGGGTGGCAGATGAATTTTCCTGTTCAGTCACTGATGAGCTCAATGAAGATGCCAAATTTTGATCCCTAGTTTGTGTACAGGACTTGAAGTAAAAGTCTGAACAGGGCGTCTTCGAGCTATCAATCTGAAAAAACAAAAAAATAAATAAAAAGATTTGAGATAACTTAAGAAAGCTATAAATTATAACATACATTTCAAGAATAATGCCAGGGAATAGAAAAGCTACTGATCTTTTCATTTTAAGTATGTATCATGTTACTATATATATCATTAACTAACTGATGAGACATACTTTCAATGTCAAAAACAATGTCAAAAAAAAAAAAAAATATATATATATATATATATATATATATATATATATATATTATGCTCTCACTCTGAAAGAATGGTAGACTTTGAAAAACAGTAGCTACTCTGGCATCTACGCATCATTCACTCAGCAATGAATTAGAACACTCTCAGCTATTGGGCATGTATAATGGTAATATACACGCTAAAAAGTCTGCCTCCTTCTACCGAGCGCCCGTAGCTCAGAGGTAGAATTGCCGACTGACGCCAATTTGGTCGCATTTCAATCCTGGGTAAAAGGCAATCAGCTGTCTAGTTGTACTGATGAGCTGTGATACAGCAAAACAGATTTGTCTGCAGATGACTATACATATAGTAATTTTGTTATTACAATGGTTTATAAAAGCATTATAATACTACACAAAAATTTTCATGTATCAGAACAATACTGTTCCTCAGGTGATATTTTAAAATAAATGGTGAAAATGATTTATTTAGCAAAGTGTGTCAATATTGTTCAATCAAAAATGAGAATTAGGTAACTATGAAGTTGAAGATTTGGGTTGTTAAAGGAAGTAGAGTGGCCTGGTGTCAAGGCATGTCACTTTTAATTTTGTCTGGGTAAGATACATAGCGGGACCATACATTATTTAAATGGGTAGACAATTTTTAAGGGCAGGTTGGATTTTAGGTTTTTTTTTTTAAATTTGATTTTCTACTAGCTTATGAGTAAAGAGACTGGAATGTTTAGGTTAAAATTAGAATTAAATAATTGGTATATTGTATATTAAGGTATACTGTAGTTAATAAAACCGAATAAGTATTGTGTGGGTCATTTATTTTCGTAAAATAATTTTTAAGTTATATTGGCGCATAAGTTATAAATGAACAATTGTAATTAAATTTTAAAGAAATATATTTTTTATGTGTACATAAAACCGTTAATTCATCTTTATGATTCAGTAGTCGTAAAATTTTTAGGGAACCCTAAAATCTGTAGATTTTATTGCTGTATATTTGGGAAGCAATCACTCTTTTATACAAATTTGTTACATTAAAAGGTACTGCAATTAAGATTTTTATTCAATTTTTCATGTTCGGATAAGTGATTCTTTTCTGGACATAAAGTGTGTAAAAACTGTCTGAATGTTCTATATATCCGAGCACTTTTGGCCATTCTATTAGCCATTATGGAGAATTAAAAATTTCTTTTTATATATATATATATATATATATATATATATATATATATTTAGTGTATTGAGGCAGCAAATAATTTTCTAAACATATGCTGTTAAATATAAGAGACAATGAATATCTATTATGTTTTATCATGAGCCTTCTAAACGTTGTATTTTAGCTTTAATTTCAGTTGAAAATAAAAACAAAAATATTCCAGTTGAAAATAAAAACAAAAATTCTCCAACATTTGGATAATTATTTATTGATTTGCTTCTAAGCTTTCGGCTCAGAGAGGTTATTTAGACTGAAATATAATAACATCTACCATCACTGACGATTTTATTTTGTGTTGACATAAAACTCCGCTTGGCAACAGCAATAGTTACCAAAAATAATAAATGCAATTCTCAAATTTGCAATGTGGTTTTATGATGTCACACCACGTGAGAGCGTGAAATGACAACAAAACCATGTAGTCAAATGCAATATATATGTATGTATGTATTGATAGTGATGGATGGAATGATTTTTTTATTTTCCAAAAATGGTCAGTATATTGTGGCCATGTTCATAGTTGAGATTATTCAAGGTTGGCTTTTTTATTTTATTAATTTCTTTTTTTACATATAGATGATGTTATTTTAGTTGTATTTTCTATGAGTATGTTGTGGACATAATTTGGTAGGTTTCTCTGTGTGTGTGTGTGTGTGTGTGTGTGTGTTTAAATCAATTCCAATTGAGCTAGCTCACATCTCTCTAACTATAGTATAAGTAGGATCCATTTAAATGCACATGAAAACTGTTTGCAATATATTTGTAGAAAACTCAAGTATTTTAGCCTCAACCATATTGCTAATAGAAGAGCCAAAAGTGGTCGGATATATGGAACAGTCAGACAATTTTTTTTTTTTTTACAAACTATATCCCTAAAAGAAAACACTTGTATGAGCACAAAAAAAAATTGAATAGAGATCTTAATTACAGTATCTTGTCAGTTGTCTGTAATGAAACATAATAAACCTCTTACATTGTCTTTTCAGGTTATGAGGAGGGAGAACTGATCCTAGAAGTAATCTAGACAGACTGCAGATATCACACTGATCCTAGACAGTGTGCAGATATAGTGAGTTAAACTTTGGATGTGGCTTCCCTTTGTCTGTTCTATAAATACTTTCATGGCTTCTGCTCCAACAAACTTAAGTCATTGGTGCCTCTGCAACAGGTGTTTACTCGTGCAACCAGACTGGCAACTGGGTCTCACCTATTCACAGTTAGATCGACCAAATGCAGACGACAGTTATATTCCTGCAGCTTTTTTTCTTGCACTTCCCGCCTGTGGAACTCGTTTCCTTATTCTTGCTTTCCTGACGGCTACAACCTCCAGGAATTTAAATGCAAGGTCAATACTCATCTCTTAACCACTTGACCCTAGTTCTTTCTTCACCACCCTGGCCCCAGTTCTTTCTTCACCACACTGTATATCCTTTCCTTTCTCTCTACCTCTGCAACTGTCATCACACTTGTATTCCCTTCCTTCTCTTGCTCCTTTCTAACTAGTTCGTCCCTCTCTTCACTCTTTTCTATCTAATTTTTACTCTTATGTAGCCCCCTGCACATCAGTGGTGATATTGCCTTGCTTGGGGTGATATGATTAAAAAAGAAAAAGAAAAACACATAGATAAAATGATATAAACAAACTTCTAGAATTTATTAAGTTGTGCCATCAGTAATTTCAATTTTTAGCAACCATTTATAATGACAAATATATCAGACTAACTACTAATTAAATGTAGCAGTTAAGAATAAAGTTAGACTATACTAACATTAGTTTATGCATGGTAATGGCAGCATACACAGCAGATTAAAGAAATAAGATAAGGGTGCATACTGCAAGAATAACATAGAAAAGATTTTGAAAATCAGTTGGTTGTTTCTGCTCACTATATTCAGTTGACCTTGCATTCAACCATTACCCTTTTTCAATTACTGCAAAATACTTTGTTGGGATTGTGACACAATGTGAGACTGAGGTTATAGAGTGGTTAATATTAAGTATAAACTGGTATTGAACAGGTGAAGAGGCTCATCCCTTGTTTCCTGTTTAGGATGTGGTTTCCGGCTTTCTCTTTTCCAATCTTTTCACTCTTACGTAGCCCCCTGCACATCAGTGGCGTTACCGCCTTGCTCGGGGTGATATGATTTAAAAAAAAAAAAAAAAGAGTGGAAAACATTTTCCCTGATGAAACGAAGTGAAAGGGGTCATCTGAAATGTTTTGCCCTTACAAAAGGTATGATACACTCAAAAGTTTATTTCTTATTATTTGAATATCTGGCAAGCTGTGAAACAGACTATCTCTTCTTTGTGAATTTAAGAAAACAATTATCATTAACAAGGAGTAAGATAAGTACAGTTTATAATTTTGCTGACAAAAATGAATTGGAATATCTAAAAGATTGGACTAATTTATGAAAACAAGTCCTGTAGTTGACAAGCTGGTGATCTGGTTAAAATTTTCACTGGACAGATAAGTCCAGGAGTTGAGAAATAATTTTATCTTTTCCTTGGGGAATTGGGAGGACACATTGTTAGTGGGGAGAAAGATGGATAGAGGGGGTTTGTATTTTTTTGCTGATGCAAACAAAATGGGAAATTTAAATAAATAATGGACTCTTCTTGGAGTCAAAGTTATGAGAACAAGAAATGTTGACAGGCAGGTAGCCTGGTCAATATTTTTCTGGACAGAGATAAGAACAGGAATTGAGAAATAATTTTATCTCTACTTTGAGGAAGCAAGAGAATTAAAATTACAGTGTAGAATAAACTTGCACACTTTACAAATTAAATTTATCACAAAAACAGTTATGACTACTCTGGGAATTAAGATGAGGTTGAATGCTTAGAGGGAGAATTTGGTACCGCCTGTGTGGAGTGATTGTATGAGATGTAAAGTGAAGCAAGTTAGAGTTGAGGAGAGGAGCAATCCCTATGACTACTCCTGAATTTGGAAAGTTAATTAAGAGTGCAGAATTAAGGAACAAAGAACCCTTGTTGGAATTAATATGAAAATGGGAAATCACTAAATCTCTAGAATCTGTCCACACCATTCCAGTTTTAGGCCAAAATGCAGAGAAGCAGACAGCTTTGGAAAATTGCAGTAAATTCCTGCATCAGTGCTTTTGGTCTCCATATCAGTTGCTGCCAGATCTAATTTTGAAGAACTTTGAACTCAGCTCCAGAATTTTTGACAAGGTCCAGTGTCACTGGACTGGATTGATACAGAAAGAGTTAACTTTTGTTGTGCCAAGAACTATACAACTCAATTGAAGATTAAACCAATGACTTCTTAGTTTATTTTTTTTCCACTTAATCTTCAAGAACACAACATGAATAGAGTGGGTGTGTATCAAAGTGGTTAGCAACCAATAGCCAGCTTGGACCAGCATCTGTATTGACCAGTGCAAGGTTGGCTCTGCAGTTAACAAGTCATCCTAAAACCCTGGGACATTTTTGGCTCCACAAGCAGACCCCAACTGCATGTGATTTGAAGATTTTTTCCTGCAGTAGGCTGCCAATTCTTAGACTGATTATAGAGCAGAGTCTGTCTTGCTATTTATCCATAGCTTAGAGTAGAAGAGATGTATTCATACCTTTCTCAATGGTATTAGCACGTAAGTGAACATAATGAATTTGACTGGAATTCAAACTTGGCTCTCTGATTTCTCAGTCAGAGCCACTATCCATTACTCCCCCATACCTTCACACCCATTATATCCTTACCTCATGTATGAAACAATGTTTAAACAAAGTCACTTGTCCCAAAATTAAGATATAATGTTAGGACAACAAGGGAAATGAGGCTTGGGAACCAATGTGTTAAAAAGCATAAAATAATTGTTGGGGATAATACTGGCATAATAGTAAAATAATACCAAACTTTCCGTAACAAAAACCAGATTCAAAAACTTTTTCACATCAAAACCAGCAGAAGTTTTACTCAGTAACAAGAAATTGCAAATAATGGAGAATATAGAGTTGAAGAAAATGTAATTGTAATTTTTTGAAGAATAAAGCAGACAAAAAGAAAAAGGGAAATTATTTATGACTCGACCTGATAAAAGTATTTGATTTACCTTTGTTTGATTAAAATGAGTGTTGCTGAAAAATACATCTTTTTTGTGAGGCTGAGAAATATCTGGAGTAAGAAAAAAATGGTAAAATTTAATTTCAAAGTCATTAATATTTATTTGTATATCAACAAAATTAGTTTCAAGCTGAAATTTCTTTTTTTATATATACTAAAATTTAAACAATTCAAAGCTTGAAAGCCACTCAAGGTAGAGGATTATTTTTTAAAATGATTATCATAAATGAGGTGTGATATGAGCGAGAGAGATGGTGGTTCATTAACAAAATAAGTAAATGATAAAAATCATATATTTTTAAAAAATATTTAGAACTGATGTCAAAATTTAAATTTTTAACATATTCAATATTAAATAATTTTTGAAAATTCCTATTTTAAAATGCGTAAGGTTATAAATGAAACTAGTTAAAAATCTTAAAGTAATGATATTGATATTCAAACAAAAACAATGAAAATTAATTAAAAGAAAGATTTACTATTTGAAAACTTGTCATATGTAAACAGGTAATAAACAGTGAAAGTGAACAAACTAGTTCTGGTGCATTGAAAAAGAGGTGATAGGTGAGAAAACCAAATTGAATCTAAAGGCATGTGTTTAATTTTTGCTTGCTTTTACCTTTCTGCCACCAAAAATATGGAAATTTTGGAATAAGTGGTGACCGAATAAATGCTGGTTGACTGATTTCTTTTACTGAGTTATCATTTACTGTTAAAAGTAAACAAGTCAAAATGCAATTATGGTATATCTAGATACTAAATAAAGAGAAACAAAGACAAATAAAAATCAATCAAAATATTAAAAGTAATTATAGTTATCTATTTAAATCTCTTATTTAAGTAAAACCATTAAAATGGAATGAAAATTAGTCATAAGAATATTTCTTTTGGTGAGATACTACCTTTTTTAATAACTCATCAGAACATAAATAAATAAAAAAATTTTAACAAGCATTATGAATAAATCTAAAAACATAAAAGTACTAAAAACATAAAAGTACTAAAAACATAAAAGTACTAAAAACATAAAAGTACTAAAAACATAAAAGTACTAAAAACATAAAAGTACTAAAAACATAAAAGTACTAAAAACATAAAAGTACTAAAAACATAAAAGTACTAAAAACATAAAAGTACTAAAAACATAAAATATATAAAAAATAAAAACATTAAAATTATTAAAAATGGCATAGTGAAATTAGCCACTTCCATACAGGAAAAATCCTGTATTCATTAACTGATCATTATTGTGATAGAAATTAAGAAAAACTTTTAAAACAGTTTTCAGCAAAATAGGCTTCAAGTCAAGATTTTTTGTGAGTTTCCTTCCTAACATTTTGTTTAAAGTAGAGCTAAAAGTAGCATCTTAATTATATCAGTTTTTTCCCTTCTAGTTACATGTATTATTTATTTTGGTTGTTGCTGCTGTTGGAAGTCTTCAAGTGATGTCAATATTGTTATTTGATAAAGCTCTTTGTAATTTTGTAGCACCAGACTAAAAGATCTGATAAGGGATTGTCTTCTTTAAAACCTGGAGGATTCATTTGCTTGAAGCCATTTTTAATCATTGATCTGAGAAAAAAAAAAAAAAAAGTTATAAATACACCTTTGTGCAAATTAATTGAAACAAAATGATTAATTTCTTCCTAGAATCTTTCATGCTTTCCCTGATCATGTATACATTGTCTCTTAGCATTGTTTTTATCTTCTGATTCCATTTTCCTTCATGTTTTGGACTGATGGATCCAGTTTGTTTCTTTGCCTTGATGACACAACTGACAGTTGAAAGGTTGACACCAATAATATTTCTATGATCTCTCTGTAAGGTTTGCCAGTGTGTTCATGCAGCATTACAATTTTTGCATGTTTCCTTGGAGTAACATGCAATGCAGATAATGGCTATAGGACAACTAATTGACAGTCAAGACAATAGTGTTTGGGAATGAAAAAAATCCGTTGCAATCACGAAAGACGCAATATTTTTCAAGGCCAATCAAATTTCATTATACACTCTGAAAATAGATTCATAATACATCACTCAATAAGTGCCAAGCCTGACATATAGATGGTACCACTAAGAAAAAGTCCATATGATTTTTTATGAAGTACTAACCTTCAAATAGCATGTAACAAAATTTGGGCCCAATCTGATAATTAGTTTACAAATTACAGTTATTCAAGTGAAGCTACTGTTGCAAATTTTCAAAACAATGGAAAAATCTGGATTTCATATGTTTATAAAGAATTGCTTTCTGATGGGGAAAAAATACTGTTCAAGGAAAGCAATGGCTTGATAAGTTATTTGGACTTTGCTTCGTCGAAAACAATGGCTAAGAAGTGGTATGCCGACTTTAAACATGGTCGTACAGACACAAATGATTCTGAATGCTCAGGTCGCTAAAAATCAGCAACTTCCCAGACAACACAAAAAAATTCCACAAACTTGTTTTGGCCAATCATAAATTGAAGTTGTGTGAGATAGCAAAGGAGCTGAACATATGAGAAGGCAATGTATTCACAATTTAGCATGAACATTTGTCAATGAGAAAGCTGTGTTCCAAGTGGGTGCCGCATTTGCTCACAATTCATCAAAAACAACATGTTGATGATTCAGAGCAAAGTTTGTAACTGTTCCAATGCAACAAGGAGGAGTTTTTGCTTAATATGTAACAATGGATGAAACATAGATCCACTACTTTACTCCAGAGTAAAATTGGCAGTCAGCTGAGTAGACAGCAATAGGTGAAAGCCATCCAAAGCAACCAAAGACACAAACATCAGCAGGCAAGGAATTTTTTTCATCAATAACCTCAAGAAAGGAAGAACTATCAATAGCAAATATTATATAGCACTATTGGTGCATTTGAAGAAAGAAATTGCCAAAGAACGGCCACAAATGAAGAAGAAAAAGCGATCTTTCACCAAGACAATGTGCCATGTCACAAGTTGATCGCAATGATGGCAAAACTACTCGAGTTGCACTTCGAATCACTTCCGCATCCACCATATTCTCCAGACCTGGCATCCAGCAACTACTGGCTGTTTGCAGACCTCAAAAGAATGTTCCAGAGAAAGAGATTTGGCTTCAACGAAAAAGTGATATTGGAAACTGAGGTGTATTTTGAGGCCAAAGACAAATTCTACAAAAAAGGCATCAAATTGTCAGAGAAGTGTTGGAATTTTATTCATCAACATAGTCTCCTTAAAAGGAGACTATGTTGATGAATAAAATCAAATTTTGCCTAAAAGTTGTTTTAGTAGTTAAGCCAAGGATTTATTGAGTGATGTATTATTACTGCATACCACTGCAAATGACCTAATCTACAGAAAAAATAGAAAATGATTACACCCTGTCACTCCAGTAGGTCTACAACTGACCATATGGTGAAAGAAAGGAAACTAAAGCAGTTGTTTCACTTAATTTGCACAAGGGTATAGTTTAGACATTTCTGAATGAGTTGAATACTATGCATGATGCCCATATGAGAGTCATCTAACGAGGCTCTTTAAGAATCTCACTCTAGAGTTTAATTCTACATTCTGAATTTTTGTGATGGATTCAAGTAAGTGCTATCACTGCTTTCATCTCAATTCCAGAGCACAGCTTCTGTTTTGGAAAAGTTTAATCTTAAGTCCTACTTCATGGAACACTTGATAAGGAAAGTTTTGTTCAAACCATACTTATACCAAATATGAATACTTATGACAATAGTTATCAAACAATGTGGTATGCCTCATAGGTATGGCAAAAGAGGATAGCAGGCGAGGTGATTAGTTATTATTGAGATTTTATCACTGTGATATTTATTTGAGTATTAAGAATATAGTAACTAGGCTCTGCAAATTAAAGGAGAGAGTTATCAATGATACATTTCTGACTGTGAATCCATAGTTATCTTTCTTTAAACCCTCTCTTTTTTTAAATTTTTAAATGTACCTTTTATCATATAATATTTGGTAAAGTGGGATCAAATTTTAATTCTGAAAATGTGGCCCGGAAAAAAAAAAAAGTGTAGGAATCACTGTCCAAGGTCATCAGCATATTCCGCCTCACTCTGTGTACACAGGACTCTGGAGGGGAAAACAAGAGTGCTGTTTTCTATTTGTAGATTCATTTGGGATGGGGTACAGCACGTTTAACTGATTAATGCTCATAAAATTTGAAATAATTTAATATAAAAAAAGGAATATATTAAAAAAATATAAAAAAAGATGATTTGCTAACATGATCGTAAATTGTATTTGGTTTCTCAGGAATACGTGATATATTTTGTTTAATTATATATAGTTCAGCTGCACAAATAGATGAATAAAAACATTGAAAAAAGTTCATAATTGTGTATTTTTTTTTAAATCTATAGTTTTATTTCATAACATTTAAATGTATATTCTTTAAAAATTTTGCTAAGTGTGCCGTGATATTTTCATTTGCTCCTAGGTGTGCCATTGCTTAAAAACGTTGAGAAACAGTTCCAATTCTAAATCAGTTTTTGGAGTGATGTTTTGAATCTAAAAACAGATGTTGAACAATTGTGCAACCAGTCACTAAAAATGCATGATTTTTGTTTATCATGCTTTAAAAAAACCAAAAAAAAACCCCTACATATAGTGCCAATCCCTATTTTTTTGTTTAAAAAGCCAATCTTAAAAACTTGTACTCTACTCAAGTATATATGGTAAATAAACAAATTTGTATTTAAAGTTATTTCTACTTTCTAGTCATTATTATCAACCAGCTTCAATCTAAAGAGATTACCAATGTTATTCTTACTATTAGTACCTTTAAATTTATTGTTTCATCTGTTTGACTCGCACTAACTTTCACTAAAAAAGAAAACTGATTAACACATGTAAGGTGACAAAAGTAATTTGTATAAAATTGCAAAAACCAAATAAACTGTAAAAGTAGTGACTTACAATCAGAAAATTTTCTCTTTCCAACGGCCTTCAAACACATCTGCATTGTTTCACGGTTATTGATCAAAATTTCTGAAAATAATTTTATTTGAAATGTAAATTCATATATGAACAAATAGATTGAATTAAAAACTATCAATGTTGGGTGATGTGAAAAAAAAAAGAAAAAAAAAACCCTGAACACCCTATAGAAGCACAGGATATAGCAGAAATATCTCCCACCCTTGTTTCCTGCTTAGGATTGGGTTTCTACTTTCTTCTAACAGATGCTTCCACACTATACTTCTAACAGTAATTCTCAACTACTGTGCTACAGCACAATATTGTGCTGCATGATCCTTTTAAATGTGTCCCAAAATATTGTCATATATATATATATATATATATATGTGTGTGTGTGTGGAAGTAGTAATGGTACAGCATTAGTATTTTACTAAATAAGCTGCACAAATAGTTGAATAAAAACATTGAAAAAAAAGTTCACAATCGTGTATTTTTTAAAAAATACATAGTTTTATTTCATAACATTTAAATGTATATTCTTTAAAGATTTTGCCAAGTGTGCTGTGATATTTTCATTTGCTCCCAGGTGTGCCATTGCTTAAAACCGTTGTGAAACTCTTCTAATGTCTCTGAATGAACTCAGAAATATTATTCACTAATTAAATCTTGACCTCTTCAAGTTTCGAGCTAGCTGTTATCTTTCCTGCATAGCTTCAAGAACTTAATTTCTTGCCCTTTTTTATGTTCATATAACATCACACAGTAACCCTCTACCCTGAGTGGCTCAATACTAGTAAAAAAACAGAAAAAACATGGTAAGATATTTCTGCCACACCCTGCAGTAAACCTCCATTTATCTTGTGAGATAATAGTAGTGTCCTGGTTGGTCAAAATTCAGTTCATTGGTGGTGAAACTGGACTGAACACTCAAGGGTGCAGGCCTTGGCAATGGCATATGGAGGTCATATGCTACCCAAACTACCTGACACTAGTTGTTTGGCATACTGACAAGATCCAAAGGAATACAGAGCATTACATTAGGGGGCTAGCTTGGTAGCAGGAATTGCTGAAAGTTTGTCAGTGTTGACAGCCAAACACTTTCAGAGCCTCACTCTAAAGTTTCTGGCTGGATGCACTTCCATGGCCTTTCCATATTTGAATATGGCTGCAAGGTAGTGGAGGTTAAAAATCAAGGTGTTCCTTCTCCTATATGAACTATGTTCCTAGGCTGACAAGCTCCACATACTCAAAGCAGCAGCAAAAAAAAAAAAGTGTCAAAAAGACAGTTATTCTGTTAACATTGCTATTGCATTTGACTCCCTCAGCAATGTTTGTTTTAAAAAATTTCGAATTTTAAAATCCAAACATATGAAAGTGAATTTATATATTTTTTAATACTTGCCCAGCCTAACAAAAACATAATCTTATTAGTTTAACAATAATGAAAAAATATTAGAATTCAATGTAAATATGAATTTGAAGCATTCTTGATGATACTCTCCATATATGAGAATATTTTAAGCATTTTTGAGGTTGTTGTTTAACGATAATGCTGAAATTGAATTTTTTAGGGAACTTTGAAGTAATAAAAACATTGTGTTATTCTGCTTTCACAAGTGGATAAATGGTAGATGATACTGAGATTTTGCGCATTTACCCGTTTGAGTGTACATAATTACTAGAGGTGGTGATATGTGTGTTTTATATTGTAGCTATATTTTAGAATACAGCTTTATTTCTTCAAGAAATTGTAGGATATTATATGAATTAATGTCTCGAAAGAGTTTTTTTATGTTGGTTAAAACTTTTTTAAGATAATCTTCATATATAGATATGAGATTATCTTCAAGAATACTTAAAATAATCTCATATTAATATAAAAAAAAATTGTATTTTATTTATGTAAACCTGTATATATGTGTGATTTTATAATGTAAAAATAAAATTCACTCAATAGGAACTTACCAGAATCTTTTGAAGTGCTGAGGTAGTGAATTGTCCAATCGGTACTTGCACAAGACACCTGGTTAATCTGGAGTGTTTTTAGATGCGGAGATTTTGACTGCACCTGAAAGTAATGAATTTGATTTTAAGATAAATTTTTGACAAATTAGAATTGGTCACATATCCAAATTAACAATTACAAAAATAATAAAAAATGACTTTAAAAGAAAATGCAATCATGATGGTATCAGCAAATTACAAATAAAAATGGTAGCAGCCAAATTCTATAATTATCAAATTTTTAGCCATCTAGATACAAGTGTTCATATTAACTAAAATTACTGTTTTTATAAATTTTAAAGACTTTTTAAAATTTGAAAAATTAACAAATTTTGAAAATTATATATATATATATATATATATATAGGTTTCAATGAATAATACAGACAATTTTTGTCTATTTTGTGTAGGATCCATTCGTATCGTCTGATAAGCTTGATGATACTATCGTTGAAAGACAACAAGAACTAACAGTAATTGTTGATTTTTTATCAGGTCTAAGCTTTTTATGTTAGTTGAGATATCAAAATTTATCGTATCTTAACTAACATACTCAAATGCCTGTAATCGGATCAAGAACCACACCACCACCATTTTGTCACTGTCTGCGGCCATCCGCCACAGTAAAAATGGACTTGTCTCTTTTATTTAATTCCACTTTGTTAATAGCTTAAATGTTCTATGTTCAATATATGTTAATGTTTATTCTTTGATAATGGCTGATGTAAGCCGAAAGCTTAGACCTGATAAAAAAAAAAAAAATCAACAATTACTGTGATTTCTTGTTGTCTTTCAACGATAGTACCATCAAGCTTATCAGATGATACGAACGGATCCTACACAAAATAAATTGACAAAACTTGTCTATATTATTCAATGAAACCCGTATAAATGAAAAAATGCTGCCAAAATACACACAATTTAAATATATATATATATATATATATATATATATATATGTGTGTGTGTGTGTGTGTGTGTGTTTTCATCTTCATTAAAAGAAGAAACTCTTGGTCATCAGTTGACGACAGCCAAAATCATTCTGCCTTTTCCAACCAACTTGACTCCTTAAATAGGCCTCAACAGCCCAAGAAACAAATCCAGTATGAAATTTACAAAAGTGGAAATTGTATCCCTTTTCAGCAATGCCTCTGACTTTATTTTAGCATTTTTTTTTTCAGCCCATAAGAATGGAGCCTATTTGTTAATGAATTTTAAAACTAAATTTTACACATGTATGTTTCTCATAAACAGACAAGTATCAATTAGATGGCATTTTACAAAAGACCTGAGCCTTCTTTTGACAATTTGAAGATCAAACTTTACATGTGAAATTTATTCAAGCCATATTTTTTTAATTAAATTATTCCTCTAAGAATGTAATAAACATAGTAAATTGTAATATTATTATTATTTTTTTTATATTCAACTTTTTATTAATCATTTATATAATTCACATTTATTAAAGGGTGGCCATGGGTTTTGTTCATACCAGAATAAAAACAATGGGCAATTGTGTCATTGACACTAGAATAAAAAAAGAGTGGCCATGGGTCCCATTCACACTAGAATAAAAAATGTTGGCCATGCATCTTGTTCACACTATAAAAAAAATGAGTGACCATAGATTTCATTCAAGCTAGAATAAAAAAAAGAGTAGTCATGTGTCCTAGTTATACTAGAGTAAAAAATGTAAACATTGGTGAGTTTTCTACCCACTTGAAATAATGGCTACTTTGAGAAGGATCTTAAGCCTCTGTTGCAGAGAATAAAAGCTAACGATTTTTTTTCCAGTGAAAAGATAAAATACATGGCGAATAGAAAAGAAATGTCATGAACTTACAGGACTAAGATTTTCCATTTCACATGTGATAAAACATTCGTCTTGATTTTCTGAACTCTCCTGCACACAAGTTTTACTCCTTTGCATCATTGCTTGGATACTTAAAGATTCTAGAGTATTTATCACAGCTGAATAACGTAGGACACGATACCTGCAGATTACAAGTGCAGCAAAAAGAAAGAATAAAAGAAAATGCAAATAAACAAAACATTTCCCAACAAAAAAAAGTCCTGCATTTAGAATAAAAATTTTGGGTTAAAAATGCTTACAAGATTTATAATTTAAGATTTCAATTGTAAATTAATATTATTCATAATTACATATTTCAAATATATTTGTAAAGGCTTAATCACATGAAGTGCATGTTTATATATTCATTTATTGACATTGTTTTTAAAGCCTTGTCCAGACAGTTGAGCCTCTTTGTGCATCTAATGTTCTTAGACCATTTTAGCCAACCCAGTATACAGCCTTTTTCAGGTGTATAATCCAGAAGGAAATGATTAATGTAACACCAACAAAAGAGAGATATACAGTTGATATCATTCATGAGTATAAGTCATGTGAATAATTTATAAAGAGGTGAGTTCACCAATCACATTTGTGCTGATGAGAGAGAGAGGGAGGAATGTAAAAAAGGAGAGGTGAGAAGAAAAAAGGAGAGGTGGGGGGAGAGAAAGGAGGAGAGGTGGGGGGAGAGAAAGGAGGAGAGGTGGGGGGAGAGAAAGGAGGAGAGGTGGGGGGAGAGAAAGGAGGAGAGGTGGGGGGAGAGAAAGGAGGAGAGGGGTAGAAAGGAGGAGAGGGGGGAGAAAGGAGGAGAGGTGGGGGGAGAAAGAAGGAGAGGTGGGGGGAGAAAGGAGGAGAGGTGGGGGAGAAAGGAGGAGAGGTGGGGAGAAAGGAGGAGAGGTGGGGGGAGAAAGGAGGAGAGGTGGGGGGGAGAAAGGAGGGGAGGAGGGGCTAGGGGGAGGGAGGAGGAGAGGGGAAAAAAGAAAAGAATGAAAAAGAGAGAGAATAAAAAATGAAAATAAGTGTGCTGAAATCAATACTTGTCTAGCAAACAAATCAATGTTTATAAAATTTTATCACTTTTCAGGAGTGTTCACTGTCAATGTTTTGGACCCATTCATAACAAACATTTTGCTTATAGTGTAGGAATAAGACCTTTCTCTTTTCTTACAGATAAAAGATAACTGTAGGGTGGATTAGCAACAACAATACAAGAGTTCACCCCTCTTGCAAAATCTGTAAATTGTGCTTTATAAATTATAATTCTGCTTATTACTTTTCATTTAAGAAAACAAATTCAAAATGAAAATCTAAGTGAAACCTACCTTACTTTCGTATCTTGTTCTACAGGCTCATAATAAAACAGAAAGTTGACTGTGTGAATCCCACCAATGTCATTTCCTCGGATCCACATTGGAACTTTTAATGTTGATTCTGGATCTAACTTTCCATTGGGAATAGGAATGTCAATTACTATATTCCCATTGACTGACACCTCATTGGGTTCACTTCCAGCAATGGGTTTCTCTTCATACATACTTTTCTCGGGGCTTCTGTATACGGCAGAGGAATGCAATGGGTCTAGCAGATCTCCAGGTGATCCAAGAGTGAAGAAGCTTGGGTTGTTAGATGCTACTTTGAGGTTTTTCAATGGAATTGAACCCTGGTTGGAGAACTCTATTAATATACTGTGAACCTCTCCACACAACAAAGTTTGAGGAAAGTTACACAAATTGACCTAAGCAAAGAAAAAGATAATTTAAAATGGAATTATAATTCTGTAGTTACGTGGTAATATCAAAATATATACAGTGGGGTACCAATCTATGAATAGTTCACTAAATAAACTAATTGACAAATGAACAGGTTTGCCCAAGAAAATTAAATTCACCAAACATACTGAATTTTGAACAATGAACTGTATAAAAAAGCTACTGACATTCTAACAGCTCCAAGGATATTGCCTGTACATATTTGAAACTTGGTTACAATAGTTTTTTTTTTTATCATTTTGCCCCCAAGCAAGGCAGGACTGCACAGGGGGTTACAGTGAGAGAAAAAACTGGATTCAGGGAGTATGGAATTCTAGAAGATAGAAGATAGCAGTTTACATTGCATTTAAATGTTTGGAGACTGTAACTATCAGGGAAGCAAGTAAATGAAAGGTTGACAAACAAAAACACAACTAAATTATAAAGTGTGGAGGTGGCTAGGTAAGAGAATAATCAAACTTCTATAAATCATGTAGGAATTTTATTAAAAAGATTAAAGATTTACTTTTGGTGTGGATTAAAGAAAAAAAATTGCTAATGAATCTATAATTATACAAATAGGCCAAACATTTCTTTGAAATTCTTAGCTCAAGTTCATAGTGAAAGTGAAACTAGAGCTCTGGTCTATGTTCTTTTAATCTCCTTCTGTATTTGCTATTTAATTTTATGTTCTTTATATGCATTTATGTAAAATTTATATAAAGAGGCTAAACATTTATTTGAAAACAACTTTCTAATGTTTAAAGTGAAAGTGAAACTAGAGTGTTGGATTTTCATCTTTCAGTTTATTTGTGTATTTGTTAAGACATCACTCAATAAATCCCAGGCCTAACTAATAAATCAACAACTTTTAGTTAAAATTTGACTTTATTCATCAACATAGTCTCCTTTTAGGGTAATACACTGATTCCAATAATTCTCTAACAATCCAATGCCTTTTTTTGTAGAAAAGTTTATCTTTGGCCTCAAAACACGCCTCAGTTTCTGATATCACTTCTTCAATGGAACCAAATCTTTCTCCGGAGCATTCTTTTGAGGTCTGCAAACAGCTAGTAGTCACTGGGGGGAAGATCTAGAGAATAAGGTGGATGCAGAAGTGATTCTAAGTGCAATTCATATAGTTTTGCCATCGTTGCAAACGACTTGTGACAGTGTATTGTCTTGGTGAAAGATCACTTTTCTTTCTTCATTTGTGGCTGTTTTTTGGCACTTTCTTCCTTCAAATGCACCAATAATGACATAATATTTGCTACTGATGGTTCTTTTTGTTTAAGGTAATTGATAAACAAAATTTCTTGCGCATCTCAATATATGGAGGCCAAAATCTTGCCTGCTGATGTTTGCAACTTTGGTTGCTTTGGATGGCTTTTACCTGCTGCTGTCCACTCAGCTGACTGCTGATTAGACTCCAGAATGAAGTGGTGGATCCATGTTTCATCCTTTGTCACATATTTAGCAACAACTCCTTGATGCATTAAAAAAGACACAAACAACACTCTGAATTGTCAACTCATTGTTTTTGATTAAATGTGAGCAAATGTAGCACCCACTTTGAACACAGCTTTCTCATTGACAAATGTTCATACAAAATGGTGAATACAACGCCTTCTCATATCTTCAACTCTGCTATCATGCAATTTCAATTTATGATCAGCCAAAACAAGTTTGTGGATTTTTTTTTTTGCTGTTTTCTGGGACAACTGCCAATTTTTGGGCATTCAGCATCATTTGTGTCTGTACAACCGTGTTTAAAGTCAGCATACCATCTCTTAACCATGGTTTCTGATGGAGCAGAGTCTGAATAACACTTTTGAACAGTATTCCCCCCCCCCCCCAATCAGAAAGCAATGCTTTATCAACACACAAAATTCATATTTTTTCATTGTTTTGAAAATTTATAACAGTAGCTTCATTCAAATAACTAATTTGCCAATTAATAATCTGATTGGGCACAAATTTTGTCATGTACCATTTGAAGTTTAGTACTTCATAAAAATCATATGGATTTTTTTATTAGTGGCACCATCTATATGTCAGGCCCGGGACAATGATATGTTATATGTATATATTAATGTATTTATTAATTTCTTTTTTATATGCTTTAATGTGGAGTTTGGATAGAATATCTCTATATACCTCATACCTAAAATCTATACATCTCAATAAGTCATAAACAACTTAAAGAAAATGAATTGGAAGGGATTATGTTTTTTTTTTTAAGAGACCCTAGTGTAATGTTAATTATAAATCACCTGTAAAAGGACTTCTCGTATAATAAATTATTTTATTTATAAACCACCTATAAGAGAGCTTATATAATAAATTATATTATTAAATAATAATTATGGACCACCTACAAAAGAACTTATAAGTACTTTTTTTTTAATGAAGCTTTAGAATTTTAGATAAGTTTTACTCAAAAGGCAACTATTTGATGGCATAGGTTAAGTGATATTGGTAGTTAATTGAAATAGAATAGTCACTTAGATTTTAAGTATCAGTATTTTAACTATATTTTTTGTGAAAGTAATATTGCCAGTAAATAACGAATGAGATTATGCTTAAAAACTGCATGCTACTAAATTGCGAATGAGTATTTCACGTTATCCGAACTTATTTTAACCCTCTGTTAGTGCCTTTGGCTGGTTGAACATCCTACAAAATATTTTCCTTATTATTTAGCAAGTTGAAAGTCAGATTTCCATGCTTAGTCAAGTTGCTTTCTAAATACATCTGTCAAGTGCCTACAAGGAGTTAAATTGGTTATAAATTGTTTTAAATAATCATACTGAAAATAAAAGGAAACATTTTTGTATATTTGAAGTTTTCAAGTTTACAAATTCATTTTTTAATATTGGTCTTTTAGTCTGGTTTTTCAAAATAAAGTTTTTTTTTCCCTTCATTTTTATTTATCCTATAGAAAACAGAAAGAACACTCAAGACAATACACACCAAGAAAATTATGAATTAGATGATATATTTACACTATTTACAATGTTTGGACTGTTGTCCTCATCTTTATTGCCATATCCATGACGTTTCAACCATTGTATGCTCCGACCTTCTTCAGGTGATATAACATGCCTTTTCTGGACATCTCAGTTTCAGTTAATTACCTTTAGTAACTTAACTCTCCAAGTTTTTGTTCCCTCTGCTGTGGCCAGGTATTGAACTCACAACTCTCGGGTTCAAGTCACTTTTTGTATTACTCAATGATTTTATTGACTAGGCCATGAAAGCGGAAGACAACAGTTCGAATAATGTAAATAGTTACAATTTCTTATTTTAGAAATATAGACCAATAAATGATATATTTTAAATGGGATGTCTAGAAAGATCTATGATACAAATGCTGTGATAATGACCCCACAGTACTCATGGGGGGTTAAAAGTAGCTCAAAAAGCTACAACTAGTGAGATTTAAAATTTAGTAACACTGGGTTTTCTGTATTACAGACCTCCTCATGGTGCAACTTAGGGCTTGAACTGAAGGCCTATATCAAAAATTTATCCTTCCACTGGGAGCAACACATTTTAGTTTAGGTTTGTGATAGTTTCCTGCTGTAGTTGGTTAAAGAAATTCAAAGAAATTTTTGCTTTTTTCAGTTAGAATAAATTTAGCTTATTTAATTGAAATAAGTTATTTTATTTCCATTAAGCTTGCTATATTATGTTTTAACTTTTAAGGCAAAATTTATTACAAAAAAATAAAAATAAATTTAAAAAAATTTGTGAATTTTTGCCTTTTCTTTTGGAAGTTTATTTAACATTTTTCCACTTAAAATTTAATATTTTTCTTTATTAAATTTTTATTCATAAAAGAAAATACTAATAAAGTTTTTTGTTTTTTTGCATAACCTGCATTTCTGTTTCTAACACATAGAAATACATTGAATTCTTACCAAATCTCATATTCCATGATTTAACTTTTCACAATGCAAAATTAAAAAAAAATATTTGGGAGGTCTAAACAAGGCAGTTTGTTCTAACTGGAAAATGAGTTTGTTCTAACTGGAAAATGCATAATTTTATTTGAGTTAAGGAAATAATTTATTAATCTGATTCTTTTCTTGTCTTCTTTTGTTCAGTTCATATTTTTCTATATGTTACTGTTATGAACAGAAACAGATATATTCATAAGAAAATTTAATTTTCTATGATTGTTTTTTTTTTCTAAAAGGTTGGTTAATTTTGTTTGGTGGCATGTAAACTTCTATGGGTTATTTAATGCTGAAATCTACATATTTTGTAACCAACTTCCTGTCCTATACACAATTTTACAGGGCAAAGGTACATTTTTGATCATAAAAATGCATTGTTGGCAATTTTACTATAAATATGTACTTTTATATTTTTTAGTGTTGAATAATCATTTCATCATAACGACGCATAGTTGGTCATTTCATCATAAAGACGCATAGTTGGTCATTTCATCATAAAGACGCATAGTTGGTCATTTCATCATAAAGACGCATAGTTGGTCATTTCATCATAAAGACGCATAGTTGGTCATTTCATCATAAAAGACGCATAGTTGGTCATTTCATCATAAAAGACGCATAGTTGGTCATTTCATCATAAAAGACGCATAGTTGGTCATTTCATCATAAAAGACGCATAGTTGGTCATTTCATCATAAAAGACGCATAGTTGGTCATTTCATCATAAAAGACGCATAGTTGGTCATTTCATCATAAAAGACGCATAGTTGGTCATTTCATCATAAAAGACGCATAGTTGGTCTTTTTATTATAAAGATGTATAGTTGGTCTTTTTATTATAAAGATGTATAGTTGGTCTTTTTATTATAAAGATGTATAGTTGGTCTTTTTATTATAAAAATGTACTGGCGATTTTTGTTGGAGGACTCAGTATTTGCCCATAGCATGAACCCTAACAGGTGCTACCACCTTGCTTTCTAAAAAGTATGTTGAATTTTAGATTAGTTTAGCATAAAAAAAAAAAAAAAAAAAAAAAAAAAAACAGATGCAAATGTGATATTTTTATATAAAAAATTAATGAAAAAAAATCAAACTCCAAATTTTCAAAATCAAGCTCTAGCTCTGGTCCTTAGTTGCATCATGAGTAGGCCTGTAAGTATAGAATACCATGACTGTAACCCAATCTGACAGCTCAGCTTGAAAGTAAAGAGGTATGAAGAAGACTGAATTTGAAAATAGAGACAGGTAGAAGGAAAGTATGATTTATGAAGAGAATGACTGTACAGAACAGGAATTCCCAATTTTTATTTTTTTCGTCATTGCCCACTTTCACATGGTAAAAGTCTTCTACCGACCATATTTATAGTAAATATTCAAAAATATACATTGAGTATGTTTTGATAAGCACTTTTCCTGCCTTGATAAATTTGAGATGGCCAATATGATTAAAAGAAAGGAAAATTTTATATTAAATAATAATTGAGGTGTTTGGAATTAAAAGGTACTTTCTGCTGCAAAATTAAAAACAAAAAAATAAAAAACAACAAAAAAACAAATTGTGTTAAGTTTGTCGACTTTCAAAATGCCATAGCTAAACCATTTAATTTTCTTTTGTAAAAAATGTTAAAAACATCTACTTTAACATACAAACACTTACACTTAATATATTTTCATGTACATGATGGAAAGTAGCTCCTTGTATTGAAGGCCTCAATTATCCTGAGGTCACTTAATTTTACTGGCAAGATTGTTCTTTTTTCGTTTTCTTTTATATGATTTATATTGGGGGAGGGGAAGAGAAGTTATTTTGTATTTTGTCTGAAGAATTATTTGAATGCCAATGACCATTCTCAAAACTATAGAAAACACCAAAATATTTGTGGTTTGCGGAGATATGTGACTCACTTATTTCCATTTAGGCTCCTGTTCAATTTTTTTAAAGTCCTTTGTATACCTCCTTTGAATATTTTTTCAGGAAGCATATGTTGAAATACCTTTTAATACACAAAAACCCTATATTACCCACAAACATTTCCAATCACCCACCATTTTTATTTCAGTTACTCATCACCCACCGAGCAGTTGAAATCATCCATTGGTGGACAATATCACCCAGGTTGGAAAGCCCTGCACTATAGAGAGATTTTAGTATTATGGATTGGCAGGTAAATCTAACAGGTAAATCTAACAGTCATATAAATGTGGGTAAATAAAAATAAGATTGGAAACTTATTAATGATGTATTTTTTGTCAGGAGAAACATCTTCAGACAATGTTTTATTGAGCTTACGGCATATCATGTTAAATACACTGGTTCTCGTTCGATCACTGAAGTTAAGCAATGTGAGCCTGGTTAGTACTTAGATGGGTGACCGCTTGGGAAGTCCAGGCGCTGTAAGCGTTCAGTGACGGATGTGTGTTGTGGTGCAGTAGATGTTGGCTTGGAAAGAGAAATCAGTGAGCCGAACTCAAATTCCAGTTGAGTACCCAGCATTCACTTAAGCACTAGTACCCTTGGGAAAGGTATTAATCCATCACTTCTCTCCAGTTATGGGTTAAATAACGGGATGGGGCCTGGAGGTAACCCATCCAGTGTTGGTGACACAATAAAAACACCCTTGGTAGCCCAGGCAAAGTATCAAGTATTCAGCTATTTGACAAGATTATGAATTTCGCCATAAACTGTGCCAGGGTTCCAAATGCACAGGGAATACTGGAGGGGTGTAGTGAGTTCTATCTTGGTCAAGGCCGCAGGATGATGCGACGATTTATTGATGGAATCAATCTTATATATTGAAATAAGAAGAAAGGTGAAGAGATAAAGACAACACATTCTGGTTACAGTTCATTTTCAAACATCAAAAGATACAGAGGTGCTCACTCATTAAAAATTTGATGTTTGGTGTATGAAATATTAAATTTAGCCATTTTTATTTTTATTGCATTTAATTATCTGTTATTGTATTTTGTGAGGATAGAAGATTTTTTTATATGTGGCAAGTAGCTCCTTGTATTGAAGGCCTCAATTCTCCTGAGATCACTTAATTTTACTGGCAAGATTGTTCTTGGTTTTCTTTACTGTAGAGGATTCTGAAATTAGTGCACTTTCAATACATTTTTGGCTCAAAAAATTACTTTCTCTTAATTGAAACTGCATTCTTGAAGCTGAAATAATAAGGAGGAAGAAGAAGAAAATGAGAAAGTGAAAAAGTAAGAAAAGAAAATCAACTGACCTGAAGAAGAGGCATTTGTGGCTTAATGACCAGATCGAGCCTGCGATCAGGTCCATAAACTTTATTGACTTTTTCTTCTTTGGTACTGTTAAGCCTTGGACCCTGCACTTCCAAGCGTTGTTTGCCACGCACATGTATTGAGCTGACATAACTGGGACGAGTAGGTGCAGCAGGAGGTGCTGTTCCTGCTGCAGTAGTTGTGGTCGTTGTCACTGGGGTCCCAGTCAGGTTACCATCAGTGCCAATTATGGTGGCATTAGTGTTACCACCTTGTGCTTGAAGTGAACTTGTACCCAAATTATATGCAATACCTATGATGCGCAACTCTCCCATTTGCTGAGGTGTTAATGATAATTGGACCTATAGGGGGGAAAAAATTAAAAATATTATTAAATAAAATTGTCTGCACTTTTAAAAATTCAATAGAACTGAACTAATTTAATTTCAGTTAAACATCTTTTTCAATTCTTGATATTTTCAAATTAATTTTAATGGATTTAATGGTGTGTTTAGTGGTATACCAACTCCCTATGGGTCATTTAATACCAAAATGTAATTTTCATGGGAGCTTGAGAATAATAAAAATATGATATATATTATTCTGCTTTCACAACTGAATAAATAGGAGATTATACTCAATTTTTGTGCATATACATCTTTGTGAGAACATGATTATGAGAGGTGGTAATATGTGTACGTTGAAGTTATAATTTGGAATACAGTTTGATTTAAAAAATTGTAGGATACTATATGAACAAATGTCATGAAAGTTCTTTCATGTTGGTTGGTAGTATCTTAAATGGAATTGGATGAAGTTGCTACAATTTGTTAGTATGTGTGTAGTGTTGGTAATTTTTTCCATATAAACCCATGTTGGTGGTATTTTTATACTTTCATGATGTTTTGTTTGGAGAGTTCATCCATAGATGAGACTAACCGGTGCTACCACACCGAATGAAGAGCAGCAATTAAAAGCTGGTTCCACATTCGTCAATACCCCCAATCTTCTGATTGGTGACAGATACAGTTTATTGTCATACTCAGGACCCAATTTAGATTTTTTAAAAAAATGTCTATCATCTATTTGAGTCAGCTATACAGTTATCGAATTGCCAGACCTTGTCTGCCAGGAAACTTATTTTAATCCTTGGTAGGTAGCATTGTATAAAGCAGAATAAAAGAAAATGTCACAAACTCTCTCCCTCTTCTTTATTTCTTCAGCCAAAAGGTACTCTCATGATGAGATGTGTATTGTTTCCTCTATGGAGAGCCTTCCAGATAAATCAAATATAAGAAATAAGCAAGCAAGACACTATATTATCAACTGTTTTTAAAAAAAGCACTGTATTTTACTGCTTATTAGACTTCTACCCACAAATTTTGAAGGGAGAAATTGGTAAAACTTTTCCTTGTAGTTAATAGCCCTCCTCACTATATCCAATTTTACCCATCAAATAGCATATTTCAGCATGGTAGCTTTAGTGATCATGATAAATTCATCACAGACCAAGAATAAGTACCAAATTTAGGTAGCTATTTGAGTTTTTAATGGCCTATCAACCTCTGTGGGTTATTTAATGCCAAAAGGTAGGGTTTTAAGGTATTTTTTTTAATGTTCTGTTATAGTAAGAAGGTTGATTTCGTGAGATTTTTATAAATTTTTTTTGTTTTTATTTTAGAAAACTGAAAATGTTTTCTAGTTTTGTATTAAAAAATGTTTTGCTGAGAATAATTTTTTCTTCAAAAATGTGTTATGGCTATAATTTTTTTTTTTTAAATGTATTGTTGGTAATATTTTTCCTTCAAAAATGCATATTTTTCTACAAAAATCTATTTTTAGGTATATATTTCTATAAAAAGTATATTTTTATACTTTCATAGTGTTTTGACCACAGTTTGGGGGTTAACTATTTGCCCATAGCTGGGACCCTAACAGGTACTACCATTCCGTATCAGGGTGGACCTGGAAACAACAGCAATTAAGAGGTGGTTCCATGCTCCTCACAACCTCTCGATCAGAGGCCTTGCTGCCAGATGCAGTTTACTGTCATGTCCAGGACCATGGTAGCTAATTAGAATAATTAAAAAGAAAAGTTAGTGTGCATAATACCAGTGAAACTTAACTTAATGTAGGCTAAAATCCTCACTAATTATGATGAGTTCATCATAAAACAGGATGGGGGGGTGGTAATTTGAAATTAGAGACATGTAAATTTGGATCTAGAAATAAGATAATATTTGATTTATGTGTAGATTCAAACATATGATAGTGCAGTGAAATGAGAACAGTCTACCTGTGTAGATTAAATATAGGGTCTAGTTTGGAATTCACTGTAGAATTAAATATACACCTCAGGAAGGCTGAAGGTCACAATGGCTGAAACATTGTGATAAAAACAATAAAGATGAGGATAATAGTCTGAATATAAATAGTGTAAACTCCCCTCATTCCCAAAATCCAGACCAAAAAAAATGATAGTGCTTACCATACTGCTGAATCCTCATACCAGTATTATAGCTTGAAATCCTCATTACTAAGTTTATGGATCAAAATTTACTGAAAGTAATGTTCTCATAGGATGTGCGTTGTGCATTGGATATCGGCTCGAAATGAGAAATCGGGGAGCTGAGTTCGAATTCCAGCTGAATTCATTGCATTCACTTATGTGCAAATACCCTTGGGAAAGGTATTAATCCATCTATTCCTTCCAGTTATGGGTTAAATAACAGGACAGATTGGGTTCTATAGCCTTGGTCGGCAACTAGTCTACCGCAGAAAGCAATGGTAACCTACTGCGGGATAATCTTCTGCCCAGTCAGTCATGTCTCTTTCGAGACATGATTGCCCAAGCATGTATCAAGTATGGCACTTAACTGACTAACTGAATGTTCTCAGGAAACTAGCCAACTTATAACTCCTGTCACTGGCCTCATAAGTCTGATCAATTTGATAAGGTCTGATTGGCAGCTGATCTCAAAAATGACTGACAATTTGCTGTTAAGTGTGCAAGGAATAGCTTGTTAATATTAATGCTCCCAAAATGAAACTTCTGTCTATTAATCATCTGAAAGATCCCTTTCAACCTCATCAAGAGGTTAGCATAGCTGATGTTAACCTCCAGTACAGTAACTTGATATGCTTTTTCAGGCTAACATTCTCTGAAGTTGAAAGATTATATAAAATCAACTGTTACGTCTACTGCTAAGAAAATTGGTTCACTATGTCATGCTAGACAATTTTTCTCTCCAGAATCTATCTTACATATTTATAAGTCTATCATCTGCCATGTTTTTTATAATGCTATCACATAGGGTCTGGTGCTCCTACTATATACTTAGAGATTCTCTATAATCTCAGTAATTTAGCTTCCCTGTGCCTTTTCTATAAATACTTTCATGGTAATTATTTGGATAAACTTTCCACTATGGTACCTAAACTTTATGAATTTAGAGTGCAGTACTAGATTAGCACTATGGCTATATTGTGTTGAATGCACCGGTTCCTGTCTGATCACCGAAGTTAAGCAACATTGAGCCTGGTCAGTACTTAAATGGGTGACCATTTGGGAATACCAGGTGCTGTAAACACAAGGACCAAGAATGGTCCATTGGTCCTCCAGGTTTCGGGGGTTGGGTGCAGGGCTAACAACCCTGCCCCGTAAAAAAACAGTTTGTTACAGAAACAGCAACAAAAAGTTGCTGCCCTATGCACCATCTGGGTGTGATGGATAAATGATGATGACTAGATTAGCAACAAGGTCTCATCATTTTACAAGTGAAATGGCTAGATGTAACCGTAAGTTCTATGTTGATAGTTTCTTCTCTCTTCTGGCTTCTTGCTTTCTAGCCAACTTTGATCTTTAAAAATTTTAATGCAATATCAATCATTATCATGTCTTTATTCCTAATTTTTTTTCTTGCTCCTTAATAATGTTTTTTTTTTTATTCTTTCACTCTTGTGTGTTAGTGGCATTATTCACTCTTGTGTGTTAGTGGCATTATTGCTTTGCTTCAGGTGAAATGATTAAAAAAAAAATTGACATTACATATACCATATCTTGGTTAGCCTATGAACTCTTGTATATCAGATAAAGAATTAAAAGAATAAAACACAAAATTATACTCACTGGCACTTCTACATTTCCTGTTAATGTTACTTCTTTCAAAACTTGAGTATAAATAATCTCATCAGCCAATTTGTTCTACAAGAGAAAACAACTGAAATAAGTTTTTCAAAAGAAAAAACATTTATTAAAGATTCTCTCATTTGAAAGGAATTTTTCTTTTCATTGTGCCATGTCCTGTCAGGATGTAAGTGATCATAGACTTACACTTGTCCCTCTTAACAATTTTTCTTTTGGTATCTCTCCCAAACCCCACTCTGCCATTCACTTGCTCAAGACCATCAAGTATGTCTATCACTACTTTTCTCTGTCTCTCTTTTCATGTGAGTATTAGATTCTCCAAGCCTTCCTTTCTCGTTAAAACTGTGATGCTGCTCATGTTTCGGTTCATGGTATCCTCAGCATCCTTCTGTTGAACCACATTTCTGTTGCTTCTCTCAGCTTTAAGAGATCATCCAACATTCACTGCTATATAAGAGGACAGACATCACATAATAGTCCAGTACTTTTTTCTTTGTTTCTAATAATTTGTTTCTTTCATTACTCTGCTTAGCTTTTGAAACGTGTCCTTGGCCATGCCACTGCACCTTCTGATTTCATTGTCGCACTTCCCATTCTCCGTCAGAACACATCCCAGGTATTTAAATTTCTGTACCTGTTTGATTTTAGTATCCCCAACCTGCACTTAGCATTTTGGGGTCCTCTTTTTGTTGATGACCATGCATTCTTGGAGTTTATGTTTAGCCCCTTCTCCTTGCTTTCTCTTGCAACCTTCTCTAGGAGTTCCTGTATTTTTCTTTCCGTGTCTTCTATTAGCATTGTTGTCTGCATATCTTATATTGTTGAGATTGTGGCTGTCAATAACAAATCCTGGCATGACTTTTAGCTCTCTCAGAATTGTTTTGCTGTACAGATTGAATTTATACCACTTTCTATTTTTGTATATCTGCTGAATTCATTTCATGTCTGTATGCAACCAGTTGTCTGGTTATATATTTTCTTGATATTTCTAATGTCTTTCCCCAATATCTCAAGGTTCCCGAGCATCTCTAACACGTCTTTGTGGCTTACTTTGTTGAACACCTTTGCTCAGTCTACTTGGGCAAAACAGGGTTAGAAGACATCCTTGTATTACACCACTTTCTATTTTTGTATATCTGCTGAATTCATTTCGTGTCCGTATGCAACCAGTTTTCTTCCCCAATATCTCAAGGTTCCCGAGCATCTCTAACAAGTCTTTGTGGCTTACTTTGTCGAACACCTTTGCTCAGTCTACTTGGGCAAAACAGAGCAATAAGACTCAAACTGACAAGTTTGACACTCAATATTTTTTCTACCTGTTCTTTACTTTCCTTTTCTTTTATATTCCTCTAGCTTTCTTTATTACCTTCTACTTTCCTTCTGCCACTTTCTTTCCGCTTCCTTTCAACAAAGATGAAGATAACAGTCCAAATGTAGCTTTTGTCCATTCCTCAATGCTCTCTACACTCAGTTTGTTCTTTCACTTTCACTCCCTATAACCCACTGTATACTAGTGGAATTTCTACATTGCTTGGGGTGAAATGATTAAAAAAAAAAAAAAAAAGAAATAGTGATAACTCTTCATTACAGAAATTCAGACAAAAAATATTTAGTATGAATTTTTTATCTCAAGAATTCTTATTTATTATGCATCGATTTCCCCACACTTTATCTTTTTTTTTCTCCCCAATATAAGGCTTGAAAACCACTGAAGGGAGAATATTACTATTAAAATGGTTATGATGAATGAAGTTTGATATGAGTTAAAAATGATGCGATAAAAAGTGAAGATTATATGGATACGGAGGCTAGATAACGATTAGCACTTGAAGAGTTTAAGATTGTAGTGTGGCGGTTACTATTAAAATGGCTATGATGAATGAGGTGATTGATATGAATGAAAGAGGATTAAGTAGGAAGTGAAGGTTTTGAAAATAAGGTGGATAGATAACGATTGACCCTTCAAGAGATTAAGGTTGTAGTTTAAGAGGTTACTGTTAAAATGGTTATGATGAATGAAATGTGTGATAGGAATGAAAGAGGAGGTTGCAGGAAGTGAAAATTATGAAGATAAGGAGGATAGATAACGATTGACCCTTGGAAAGATTAAGGTTGTAGTTTAGAAGATTACTGTTAAAATGGCTAGGGTGAATGAGGTGTGTGATATGAGTGAATGAGGTGTGTGATATGAGTGAATGAGGTGTGTGATATGAGTGAAAAGGGCGTAGTAGGAGGTGAGGATAGATAACAATTGACCCTTGACTTGAAGAGGTTTAAGATTGAAGTGTTCAGGGAAACATCCATGCTGGTGTCTGTTTCCGAAAGTAGCATTTCTAAAGCTGGTCATATGTTTGTCTTAAACCCCAGTTGGAGACGTGATGCCTAAAGGATAGAACATGCATATAAATTGATAGTACTTTTCTAACTTTTAGTACTTAGTTAAGTATAATGCACTAGACTAAGAAAAGTGTATTAGGTTTGTTAGGGAGTAAATACAACAGGAACAGGATGTCTGGAATTACATTCAAACTTTTATCATTTTGTACATGTAGTTTTTTTGTTTTTATGTTGAATAATTGATTTCTTAATATAAAAATGCAGCCATATTTAATTCATACCCATTTTTGTGTTTCTTTCTTTGGTCTACTGGCCTGGGTGTTGAGTCCATCTGTAACCAAGATGGACAACTTACGATAAATGTATATCCGAGAACAATCCTTTGTCTATACTTCCGAGAGAAGGTATTGTAATTATTTGTATTGTTTGGACTGTTCTCCTCAACGATACATGGACCAGTGGATAAAAGCATTGATTAATTCCAGTGACTTGACCCAAAGAATTGAGAGTTCAATACCTAGCTGCAGCATTGAAAAACAGAAACTTAAAGGGAGATAACTAACACATTCAGAAGTAGCATGACTCATAGAAAGAGAACAATATAATCCATTGATCGAAATAAAGGGCTCAGTTTGAAATTTCAATCACCTGAAGAAGGTCAAAATGCACAATGGCTGAAATATGGCAATACAGATGAGAACAGTATGATCAATATAAATAATGTAAATGAGATCAATCATATTTAGAGAGAGAGAGAAAAAAAATATTCTTACCTTTACAGACACGACTTCATTACTAATGAGTGGTGACCGTTCCTTACTGTTAGGTACATGCGGCAAGAACGTCCATAGTAAAGCCACATCAGTCAAAACCAATGTAATCTTTAATGGATTAACAAGATGAACTTCAACTGTGACTTTTTCTTGAAAGAAAAAAAAAAGATAGATTTCCTTTTTTGTTGAAGACTCTTTCACCAAGCAATGATACACTCAATTATTGAAAAAAATTACATAAGCATTCACAAATCAAACTACTGCAGGATAATGTAGCTTTCCTTAGCCTTTTCTATAAATATTTTCATGGTAATTGTTCTGATGAGCTTTCCTGTTTGTCACATTGACTTTATGAATTTACGTGTATTACTAGATTGTTGGCTACATCTCATTTTATAGTTGAAACGTCTAGATGTAAGTTCTATGCAAACAGTTACTTCTCTAGCACATCTCACTTGTGGCACTCTTTTATGGCTTCTTGTAGTCTGGTCAACTTTGATCTTGAAAATTTTAAAATACAATGTCAATTGTTATCAATTGTAACACTAAAAGAAGAATTAAGACACATCTCCTTAATGCTTATTGTTTTCTCTACTTAATGTTTTCTTTTTCTCATATTTTTTCATACTTGGTTACCTTTCATTTTAGTTGGAATTTTACCATGCTTAAGGTGAAAATGTTTAAATAAAAAAAAAAAAAACTTTTCCCAAAGGGTTTTCTGCAAATGTAAATAACAGACCTGACTAGAATTCAATCTCAAACTGTACCAAAATTTCTAATAAATAATAATAATTAAAAAAAAACAAACAAAAAAAACAAACAAAAAAAACAAATAAACTTGTGACTAACCTTTATCCCAAATTATCACTGATCCAAATGCAACCGGAAGCTATACCCAAAACAACCACCAAAACCTTTAAATAAACCTATAGTTGTTGATGGGCCGTTAAGCAAAAAACAACTGTTTTTTTTGTAATTTCTATTCTTGTAACTTTCTCACTTGACACGTTTGTCCCTGGTATTCTCAATATTTGTCTGTAGAACTACGTCTCTATTGCCTTAAATCATATTTCATTGTCAAAATTGTCCAACTTTTACAGAAAGCAGACATTACATAGCAATCCAGTAAGCTTTTCTTGTTTTTAATGATTTTTTGAATAAATTTTAATTTTAAATAAATTTTTAAATTTTAATATTTTTTTTATTTTTAATAAATTCATTTTAATAAATTTTTTAATAAAGTTTTTTAATGAATAATTTTTTTAATCAAACATGTCCAGCTTTTGAAAAGCATCTCTCGTCATTTGTATATATCTTTGGATTCCAACCGACTATTTTTATATTAGCCAAGTTTTGACATTCCTAATGCATCCTTTAAATGTAGACCTGCCTTTTCTTTTGCTTATGACCTTAACATATATAAATGCCAAAATAATAATCTTAATTTCATGAAAACAGAGGTCATGAAAAAGAAATAAATAAAGAGTGAATTACTAACCTCCAACAAAGCCAACAGGGTTGTATTTATTGTCTGTGCGATCCGTGAAACAATGTAAAGTCGGCCGGAAATTCAGTGGCAAGCTGCCTCCATTACAGGTAGATAAGACAAGATGTTTTTCAAGTTCATGCCATTTTTCATTATCAGCTTCTTCTTGTTCTAAATGCACACCAACTACACACGTCTTTCCAGACTCTACACAAAAAAAAAACACAAAACATTGTTCAAATAGAACATAGTGCCATACTTAATGAAATCTGCTGTATATTAAAAACAAAACAAACTGAAAGGAAGTGTAATTGTTAAAGAAGCAACCTTCAAAT